>CDHN01000005.1:2270835-2539488 GCA_000825705.1 [Torrubiella] hemipterigena
TGTTGTTGTTGTTGTTGTGTTGTTGTTGTTGACGGTGATGAGTATGCATGTATTTCATGAGAACGGCTGTTGTCTGCTAGTTGAGGTAGTATAAGTGCCGGTTGAAGGGAGAGCTGTGGACGGCAGATACACAAGAGTTTGAAAACAGACTATACCAATTGTAAAGAGGTTTTTACTTCCCTAGCCTTTTGCTGATGGAACTCATGCTGCGCTGTTGGGGGCGAAAATTTCATCCTTTCCATAGAAACATGAATTCAACTCTACATGTAGGCTGTTAGCGGTCATGAAGTTGGATAGCAGTTGACTTTGCCAGTGCTGTCAGTTGCATATGGCAGACTTTTAATTTCTGTAATCAGGCTATCATGCGTAGAGTTTTGTTGCATTTATCTAGACCTGTATTGGGTTTAACAGAGGATTACGACGGGGACTAGACTCCGGCGAGCCTAGTCACAAGCTGCAAAAGGAAGCAGCACAACTGGGCTTTCTAAACTAAATAAAAGGCATGTGAGGATATAGAAAGATAATCTTTTGTATAAAAATAGGATGGAAATGAAAGTACATCCACGTGCACTGCCGACTCAACAGCACCGCTCTAGAAGCTAGCAAACAACACAGAGTTTAGGCATAAACCCCAACTCTAACAAAGTGCCCTGGAATCATGTGCGTCGTCTGTGAAAGCAAGAATAAGTATTCAAAAAGCCTTGTCAAAGCTAGTTTATTAAGTTGCCCTGCACAGGTATAATTGTAGCCTGCTCCTCTGTAGCTGTCACTCTTCTCTTATTCTCATGTGGTCGATCTTGTAGCGAGGCTATGGGATTGGAGGAAGAATAGAGCACTCCTCAATCCAAAGTCAAGCTTGCCATGCTGGCGGCGGCAAAGTCCTTCGGGAGCTATATTTGTACCTTGGGAGTGTAATGAAGAGGATAATGTACAGGAGAACAGACGCTAAGATTGAAGCGCATGGATTTTGGAGGCACTCTCAGATTATTAGTAATGTGAGCTTGTAGCTATTGGCTTAAGGATCTATGTAGAAAAGTTAGATATAATGATGTGTTGCGTCTTAAGACATGTCCCTACTATTACGCCCAATGGTGCTATTATTGCAATGCAAAAGACCCTCTCCAGAGTTCTTACACAAGGTGATGAATGATCCAATAAAGTCTGTTCGATCCACACCGAAACATTAGAATACCCACGTCAGGCTCCAGATTCTTTGCAAGAAAGTGGGCAGCCAGAAGTTCTGACATGTCCTCAATTGTTCGCAGACACTGGGTCGCACATTGGACAGTAGAAAGCGGATTAATCGACATTGAGCCCTTACGATCTAGGCCCGGGAAAGGGGCCTCGAGCGAGTCGAGATTGTTGGGCTACGCCTGCGGATCTGTCACATCGAAAATTGACAAGGAGGCATCATCAAATTGAGGTGTCATCTGACCTGGAGATGAATTGTCATCGTCCGATGGTGTCCTCGATGTTGGATCGGCCTGGAAATCGTATGATCGGCACGACGTACAATGCGGTTGGCCTCCTTGCGAAACATCAGATTGGTAGTATTCTCAGAGCCAAGAAATTCCTAACCAAAGCTGGCACACTACCCATAACCAAGCACAGCTCCATCATACTGCCAATAAACGCGTCCACCTAGCAACACTTGCACAATGAGAGCACGGCAAGCACAGAGGCAAGGCCTACGTGACGGCGTTTGGGTCGGCAGTTTGCGCCGTTCGCCCACGGCGTGTCGCAATGCGCCATGATAATATTCTTTAAATTCTGACGGACGTCTTTGGTGAAAATCATGGCGACGCATGGCGCAACAAGGGATAAGGGGACCAACAAGGCTGCGACCGTTGCAAGCGACGCCACCTACCTTATGCATCGCGGGGTTTCTGAGGGGAAACGGCATGGCCTTGCATGACGGCCAAGACTGTACGGCTCCTACTTCATCTTGCGCCTCTCTTGGTATGGCTTCCCGTCTCCCATGTGGCTGCGATTGCCCAGCCTTGGTAGCACTGAACTGTCTTTGATCTCGCTTGAAACAATCGCGGGGTTTAGGTATGATATTTTGTGACTTGTACCTAAGTAGCCCAATGGCTGGCAATTGCATGACTAGGGCGCAACAATCAGCCAGTTCGGGCTGTCGGTGACTAAAAGTTATGCTTATCAACTTTCACAGCCACCTTGCTGAAAAGGAGATACGCTTGCCGGGGGCCATATTGTGAAACTGCCGATATCGCAGCATAAAACGAACTACCGAGTGGCAGATTAAGTACCTAGAATCAGCTCCGTGCATTAATTAGGCTCAGGATCTACAGCGAACTCCGTTGCACGCTAGTCCTGCGCTAGCGCCGCGAAGCACGACTAATGAAACGCAGTACGTAAAATACAGTGAGCAGCTTGCTGACTACGGGCTTGGCATTACCTGCCCGTCATCTACACGCCTTCCTAATATGGGAATTGCAAAATGGAGATTGTGGGGAGAAGACCATATCGCCCCATCGCTTCAATTGTACTAGCCGCTTACCGCCAATCAAGTCGGATTGGTCCGAGCAGGAACTAGGGATTAGCGTTACATCTCATTAGTCAAGCTCCTCGAAAGGCAATGTTTATCCCAGCTCTATCAGGAGGTCGGTAATTGAACGATTATACCAGAACGCTTTGATCATGTCCGCTTTCTCAAAGTATATAAACCCATTTTGAGCCCCCGATAACAATGGCATTCACTCCACACTTGCATCCAATTGCATTACTTCCTTCTTCTTTTTTATCTGCGTATTATACCCATCTTCATCATGGAGCTCACCAACCTCCTCTCCTTCCTGGCTGTCATGCTGCCCGTTGCCTACGGTGCTCCCACTCAGGCCGCCGACAGCCTGCACCCTGAGATCCTCAACGCCATGATGCGTGATCTCGGCCTCAACGCTGAGCAGGCCGTTGCCCGCGTCTCTCACGACAACCAGGCCACTGAGCTCATCTCCCAGCTTAGCGGCTCCATTGGCGACAAGTTCGCCGGTGGCTGGATCGATGCCGGCAAGACATACGTCGGCGTCACTGACCAGGCTACTGCCGAGCACGTCAAGGCTGCCGGTGCCGTTCCCGTCGTCATGAACACCAGCCTCTCCAAGCTCGAGGCCGCCAAGGAGGCCATGGACCAGCACCTCTCTTCGGCCATCCAGGCCCGCGACACCGACACCACTGGCATTGCCTCGTACTTTGTCGATGTTACTGCCAACAAGCTCGTCGTCGAGTCTCTCGCTGATAGCCAGGAGCGCGCCCATGCTCTGGCTGCCCGCGGCAACTTGTCCGAGGGCGACTACGAGGTCCGCATCGTCAAGAGCCTGCCTTCGGCCGCTGCCAGCGTTATCGGCGGCAACTCCTACGTCATTAACGGCAAGACTCGCTGCTCTTACGGCTTCGCTGTCTCTGGTGGCTTTGTGTCTGCCGGCCACTGCGGCAACCAGGGCGACAGAGTTACCGCTGGAGCTTCTGCCGGTGGCGAGTACGTCGGTGACTTTGCCGGCTCGACTTTCCCTGGCAAGGACATGTCGTACGTCAAGACGGCCAGCAGTGTCCAGCTTTACGGCGCCATTAACAACTACAACGGCGGTACTATTCCCGTCAAGGGCAGCCAGGAGGCCGCTCAAGGCGCCAGCGTCTGCCGCTCTGGCTACACCACCGGTGTCCGCTGCGGTACCATCACCGGCAAGGACCAGACCGTTATCCTCGACGGTGTGAACAAGGTCTACGGTCTTTCTCGATCCAGCGCCTGCTGCGACCACGGCGACTCCGGCGGCTCGTTCTACTCTGGATCTCAGGGTCAGGGCGTCACCTCTGCTACCAACGGAGGCTGCAGCGACGGCGGCTACAGCTACTTCCAGCCCCTGAACCCTATCCTCCAGAACTACGGCGTCTCTCTTATCACTGGTTAAGTGCTAAGTGCAAGTTGGTGATTTGAGAGTGAGTGAAGAAATACATTGCATGGATGATGCAAAAAACTTGAACAAATTTGTATATACTCAGATAGTACTTATGATGAATGTATTATGTCCAAACTTGACGATCAAAATTCGTGAAAATAAACGGAGGAGTATAGCAATCACTACAACAGCCATAACTCTACCCATTGAATGAGAATAAAATTGTGAGATGCGAGTCGGTGGAATCGCCCTATAGGCCTGTGCATCTAATTACTACAGCTGAATTTAAACTTGCAGCATCACATGGCATAGCTTAAGTTATGCTTATTGAATTCCTATTTATAATGGATTATCTAAAGATAATGTAGATCATCAGTGAGCGCAAATCACTTCCCTTTCCTATCACTCGTGCAGTTATCGCGGATCATTTTGAACTCTGTGGCGAAGATCATCCTCAACAGTGTCTCAACGGTGAAATCTAGAAGAGAGAGTATTATGACTTTTGTCCTATTTACATTAATATTACTAGGTAATTACAGGCAGGAGGAATATTTAATGAGTAAAATTAATACTATAAGGAGTTGAACAGCTAGAAGAAAGACATATATTTGCACTCGGAAACATCCGCACTGTGTGCCCGCACGGCGCTGTTGGATGGACAAGGCTACGCGTTAACTTCCCTCACCGTCTCTCCTCCTTTCCATATATATTCGTCAAATATTAAGAGCGCATAAAACAAGTGATTTATATACAGAATAGATCTACAATGGCTACGTATACCAACTCGGCGAACTGTGGGAGACGGTGCCCCCAGCCGCTTCCCCGCATCCTGTCCACGGAGGAGATTGTGCCAACGATGGAAAGAATTATTAGCCAATATGAGGCTGCTCGGAATTCTGTCTTGAATAATGTCACTGTTGAAACCGCGTCTTTTGCGTCGGTTTTGCAGCCAATCGTGGACGTTGAGCAAGAGACCAACGGCGAGATTGGGGTGATTTGGATGCTTCAATATGGTGCACCAGAGATTGCAACACAAGAAGCTGTCCATAAGGCGCGCCAGCTCTTTGTTGCAGCAGAGGGCTGTTGGAATTCCGATGACAGTATGTACAAACTGTTGGTGGCTGCCCGCGACAACAGCGACAAAGACGCAAATCCAGATGTTGCTTCCAAATTGCTTCTCGACCACACTCTGCTTCGGTACAAGCTAGCAGGCTGCGGCGCCAAAGCAAATCGCAACAATGAGACGCAGGAATCATTTAGTAAGGAGTCATTAGATCTCAGCAACGCCCTGTCAACTACTCTGAGCAACATTGCACAGGAAAACGATGGTATGTGGTTTGCTGTTGAGGAGTTGGAAGACCTTCCAAGCGATGAGCTCAGTCGCATCAAACAAAAAAGACAACTAGAAATCGTACCCCATGAACAAGGCAAGGAGATGATATTTGTGCCCTTCTCTAACGGTGGTACGATTGCCGTCTTGACCTTTAGTGGGAATCAACAAGTGCGCAAACGGATGTACCTGGCTGACCAGCGGAAGCTACAGAAAAACATCCCTATTCTCCAGGACATTGTCGTGAAGCGCCAAAGGCTCGCCAAGAGACTTGGTTACGAAAGCCATGCACATATGCGCATGGAGGATCGTCTTTTGGCAGGGCCGGAGCAAGTGCACGAGCTTCTTGAGAGCCTGACCGACGGCTTGATACGCCGAGGGCGTGAAGAATTGGATGTTATTCAACGAGCTCGGTTAAAGGACATGCGCCAAAGACAGAACGTGAGCAGCAATGGACATTCAGTTGCCAAGTCTGCGTTTCCACCATGGGATCTAAAGTACTATCAGAACATTGTCAACATCGACCGCAACATTGACCAATCCAAGATTGCAGAGTATTTTAGTATGGAGTATGCCATTCCAGCTATGCTCCAGATATTTAACACGACACTGGGCCTACAATTTGATCCCATCCCAGATGATCAGATGCAAAGAAACGAGAAATGGGACGACTCTGTGACAGCGTTTGCTGTGTGGGATACTCGCTCTTCGTCCGACGAGGCGACATTTGTTGGATATCTCTATTTCGATGTTCTATGGAGGCCAAACAAGTTCCGTGGCGCCCACAACGTAACAATGGAATATGTGAGATTTACGTTGCTTGATCAAAGACTGACCGTGGTAGTCTTTGCATTACTAACATTCTTTGATAGGGTTTTGAACGTTCAAATGGTGACAGAAAGTACCCGTCGACCATTGTTATGAGTGCTTTTCCGACTGCGAGTGGCGACAGTCGCTTAGTTTTATTGAAGCACCATCAGTTGCTTACCGTATTTCATGGTGCGTTCCCAGCGTCCAAGTTATTCCAGCATGTGTTTGTGGAAGCTAACTTTGAGCAACAGAGCTTGGTCACGCCATCCACAGTCTCGTTTCCAGAACCAAATACTCGCGATTCCACGGCACTAGTCTCCCACCCGACTTTGTTGAGATTCCAAGCTTAATGCTCGAAAACTGGTGCTGGATGCCCGAGGTCCTCAAATCCATGAGCACTCATTACAGCTACCTGTGCCCAGAGTATCTCGCCAAATGGAAGGCCGAAAATCCTGGCAAAGAGCAGCCGCCAAAAGAAATCCCAGATGCGATTGTCGATGCGCTTGTGAAGTATCGCTACGCAAGTCGTGGGTTATACCATCTGTACCAATTGTAAGTAAACAAGACATCTATAAATAGAGAGGTATGGGTCACTTATCACAAGATACAGAAGCATCTCTCTCTTCGATATGGCTATCCATAGCCCCAGCAGCGCAGTAGAAGCTACGGCCGTGAATGTTCAAAAGCTCTGGTACGACATCCGAGAAAGAATTGAAGGGCTAGATTTTACTGAGGTGAGGGACATCGGGTCTGAGCTAGTCGCATTCAATCATCTACTGGGTGGATTTGACGTGGCGTACTACTCTTATCTCTGGTAAGTGCTTAGTTTTGGGCCTGGTGAACATGTTTGACTGAATTTTTGATAGCTGCTCGTCCTTTGCGCAGGATTTATTTCAGAACTTGTTTGTAGAGGAGCCCATGAACCCAGAGGCGTGGGATCGCTACCGCCGAATTATTCTACAGCCAGGGGGCGAGCATCTAGCTCTCTACAAGTTGGTGGAAGAAGCCCTGGGGCATTCGCCGGATCTGACGGCTCTAATTAAGCCACTACGAAATGCGGTACTCTGAGTACGTAGGTTTCTTTTTTCATGCAAAAGGAACAGCGCTGGTGTAAAGAGAATTTGCTGAGTGCAAGTATTGGTGGAAACCATCTGCTTGCAACACCCAGCACCGGCTAACTTCTCTGCGCAGGGAGACATCGATTTTGTTGCTGCCGGTGCTAACAAGACAAAATCAAAACTCTTATTTATGCGGCTATAGCATGAACATAACCCGAAGCAGTCCCTCATCAATAGCCGAAGCGGTTGCTCCGTGTGGCTATGTCACCGGGAATAAAATCTAGGCAACATCTACAACAGGAATTTTAATAAACCCGCCGTGCACATCTTCTCCACATCCACTTGCCTAATAGGGTATGCTTCTTGCTCATAAATCTATGCCTCTTTATTATGACCCCTGCGGGTCACGCACTTTAAGCTTAACAAGGTACCGGCCCCGTTCCGTGTGGGACACGGAGACATTCGCGGGCATCCGGACATGCCTCTCGGTCCCGACAGACATCGACATTGCCTGAGACACAGTAACGTACTATAATGACGATGTAAAATACAATTCTGCGAGTCCTCCGGTCATAATTTCTTCGACTTCTAGAGCGTCATTGCCAAGACTTGGGATATGAATGAATCGCGTTGAGACTTCGTACTCAAAGTGTCCGAGCCGGCGACTGCGTTAAACTCGAGAACAGGCAGCAGTAATGAAGGAGATATTTGCTTCCCAAAATTTATATAAAGCTTTTGTAGTTCCCATTCATTCACTTCACTTACATTGTACATCACCATCCTCCACGCTCCTCAAATCAACAAGAATCTCTTCTTCTCCTCTACCGCAAACATGCACTTCCAGACCCTTGCACTCTTTGTCGTTACGGCCTCGGCCGCTCATATCAAACTGAGCTTCACTCTCCAAGAGTCCTTTGCTGCCACCAACGCTCTATACTACGACCTCCTCAAGGATGGCAAGAAGATTTGTGCTGGTACTGCGCACAACTCGGGCAAGTTTGGCAAAGCCAACTGGGACATTGACTGCAAGAACAAGGTGCACATTCACATCGGCATGGACGATGGCTACCGTGGCAAGGCCACTGTCAAGGACGGCGGCAAGACCTACCACCTGAATCTGAAGGAGAATGGCCCTGACCACCAGTTTGGCTGCGGGTAAGTGATATGACGAACGTTTCTGGCAGTGCAAATACTAAGAGTGACAGTGATGAACTTTGCGTTGGTGTTGAGAAGAAGCGCATTGGAGAAAACTAGAAAATTATACCGGAATCATACTCAAAGGCCCAGTCGATGAGAAACATAGTTAGTTATGGTGGTCCCCTACCCGGAAGTAGAATCTGGGTGTTAACAAACAGGAATTATACTACTCTAAGAGATATGCGCAGCTCATTAATAACTAATTATAATGAATGAGAACGAAATATTAAAATTATCGTTTTCTAAATACCTCTTACTCGCTTGTGCTGTATGGGATTTGAACTTCAGCAATACCGTCGACTGCCATAACAGCAAGAGTTTGGAACACGCTAAGCATTACTTTTCTCTGGTGCGTATAGTTACGGATAGTAACACACACACACACACACATATATATAATGATTATTAGAAAATATTTCAATTTAGTTACCTGTAATAGTAGAATAAATATTAGCTTGCACTGTATTGATTATTTACCTCAAACTCTTGTTCACTTCATTCTACACCGGTATCATTCTCGAGCCATGCATGGCGTGTTACAATTCCAGTCACACGTGACAGAGCTGCAGAACAACTGCATAACAACTGCAGACAAGTTCTCTCTGATCTGTTTTCATGTATTTCTTGCTAGTAGATACTTCCCTCAAATTCCCCTGTCGCACTTGCCTCACTCCTGGCGGGCTCATACTAAGCAGCCGACATGAAGTCTCACCCTTCAAGTAGATCTGCGCCAAAAGACGCGGAAATGCTCCTCGGCGGCAGCCTCGCGGGAACACCCGGCGCTAAGCCAGTGCCTCTCCGCATTATGCGAAAGCCCGTCGCGGTGCATTCTCCATGGCAGGGCATAGTGCGAGATGAAGAGCCACGACGGTCGCTCCTTTTCAAGCGCAAAGCGATCGATGGAGATGCAAATCAGTATGCACCACTGGTGGATAACCCCGAATTACATCGTGTTAACCACTTTGTTGGATGGGGAGCGACTCTTCGAGTCTGGAGTTGGGAAATCGCAGCGCTGGCTGTCAGCGGTATCGCCTTGATGGCCATCATTATCACGCTACGACAATTTGAGGACGCGAGCATCAAGTGGTGGAAAGCGCCAATATCCATCAATGCAGCTGTTGCCATTCTGTCGGCCCTCTTCCGCGGCCTTTTATTCATACCAATATCCAACGGTTAGTCTCGACGGAGTTTGCATGTCTAGATGCCTGGGGCTAACGTTTCCATATAACAGGTCTTGGCCAGCTCAAGTGGCTATCTGTTTCTCAAATCAACCAAAGACTAGTGGATATGAATATTTATGACCAAGCTAGTCGTGGAGTTTGGGGCTCAGTAGTGCTTCTAGCCAAGCAGTTCACTAGCCGCCGCCTATCGTGCGTCTTATCCTTTACTATCGCCGGATTCACTTTTTAACAATTTACCAAGATTTATTGCCAGTATAGGCGCTATACTAGGTCTCATAGCACTCATTACAGAGCCTTTCTCGCAAGCTGCTGTCTCTATTGGCTCATGTGAGAGGCCTTTCCCTCACCAAGCGGCGTTGCCGCGCGCTAATGGCTACGCCGACGCGCCACATGTCGGTGCTGGCATCAATGAATTAACATCACAGATGCAATTCGCAGCGTTGAGTGGCTTTTACAATCCGCCAAAGGATTTGTCAGATCCGATCAACGGTCTTGTCACTTGTCCAACGGGAAACTGTTCCTTCTCCAACGGCGATGACAGTATCTACTTTGAGACGATAGACTTGGGTTCTTCGTGCAAAGACATATCTAGCAAAATCAAACTAACTGTTGATTCATTTTATCCCAGATCCTACTTATCTGGATATGCGAACAATATTACCTTGACTAGCCTGGGCAAAAGCAGTTTCGACCCACGCGGCACGGTCCTCGGTTTTATGAGCACTCCGGCACTAGGTGAAATAAAAGAGCCTTGGCCAGATGGACCTTGGAAGAGTACAAGCTTGGTATCGTTTCAAGGTATGGCTGGTATGTTGGAGAATGGCTCTCTTTACCCGCGGGCGTTTGATTGTAGCCTACGCCCCTGTGTGCGATCGCTCTCAGCCACAGTTGTCAATGGAAAATATGCTGAAAAGGAACATAGTCGTCAGTATCTACATTATCTTGCTTCAACAAGGCAGTTCGAACTGGCCCTAAACTGTACGCGGATCAACGGCACATGGCATACCTGTAAAAGTAGTGCAACTGAAACAGCTACACACAACATGCAGGCCACTCCATGGGAGCTACAGCAAGATGCGCACCTTACAAAAGCTAACAATACTGGGCGTTGGTACGAGCCAAAGTGCTATTATTTTGTTACTTTAGGAGTTTTGTTGGGCTTCTCACGTTATCTGGGATCAACATTTGATAGTGCGTTTGTAACCGTAGAGCCTGGGTCTATTGTGAGCGGTGCTGCCTGGGCTAAAGACCTTTGGAAGCGAGGCAATATGACCATGGATTCAGTGAACAAGTTCTCCACAGGGCTTGCAGCTTCTATCGGGGCTGAGATGCGAAGAGGCGGTAGTCCTTATGACTTTACTAACAAAGTGATATTGGAGCCAGCAAGTCTAGAGGTTTCCGGCGACATGGTGCTCATAGAGCCTTGTATCACAGTTCAGTGGAAGTACTTGTCATTCCTGGCATTCTTGTGGGCTTTTACGGCGCTCTTTTGTGGTGCTATTATTCTTGCGCAACACCAAAGCCGACTTGGAGCCGGCACCGACTGGAAAACATCAATACTGCCGCTACTCTTTCAAGCAATACATAACGGTGACGGACTATCGTCGAATGCGTCGTACCGGGACTCAGATCTGCAGCGACGAGCGGAAGAGGTTGCTGTGCAACTGGCTGACTCGGACGGGCAATGGGTACTCCAGCGAAGATCAAACTCGAATCATGCTTTTAGATAATTAGAGAATTAGCTAGGAATGGAGCTGCACTGCTCACTGAATGTTTATCTATGTTTTTTCATTGATAGCCTACATGTATCGGCATTGAAGATGCGAAAAGAAAAGTAACATGAGTTTGTTCATAACGGGCTACATACTGGTAAAGCGGGCAAGAACCCTTGGTTAACATTCTTTTAAAGATCTCCTCGGAACTCATGTATTATACCTTCCAATGGTTGTGATTTGGTAATACTAGGGAGTTCGTGCTGGTTTACCAAATGAGGCAAGCACAGAATCTGGTGGCTTCTATGGCGCCTGTGGTTGCAGCCGCAGCTTGCCGTTACAAGCGAACGCACACGGTGCCTTTGAAAAAGAGAAATAAACCTAGAATTGGATTTATTTTTAGTAAGTTGGCCGATTGCAACATAATTAGGCGAAGCCCCTCGTCAATGAGCTAGACTTTTACCACTCCAGCCTTAACTGGTACAATGCGGAACTGCGATGCGTACTCCTCAGGCACAGAATCATTCCTGTTGCTCAAGTCTTCACTAAATGCTTCAATTTCTTTGTTCAATTTTTCATCTGCGATGTCCTCGCCGGGACCCCACGCCCATTGCCGTGTTTTGTTATTGAAGCACCATGCGCGTCCCTCATCGAGTTCTATCCGATACTTTTGGATGTCTCCAGTGTTAATTTCGTCGAGTTCGTCATTTTCATCCGAAATGAAGACGTAAATAGGGACAGTATCGGAAATATAAAAGAAAACGAAATTGAAATAGTCTTCCACACACTCTCGAGCGCAACAACCATGTCGCTCCAAACCAAAGGCTTGAAGAAAGTAATATCCAGCGCCTCCAGCTCCGGACTACGATATTCGTCAAAGTCGATAAGCCCGTTGTATTTGTAATAGAGAATATCCTTTAATCTGTTTATTCTTCGACCAAGGATAGGTACGTTTTTGTTTTGGCTGTGAAAGACTTCGTAGTCAAGCTTCTCTGCATGGAAACTGGCAGCAGCGCGTGCCTCTTGGTTGACATAAACGAGCGGTATTTCCACGGGTACTGGTTCAGCTCGTTGTAAAAGTAACGAAGGTGCATATTATGTTCTGATTGTGGCATATACCACTCATTATCCTCTGGCTTGGCGACCCAGGGTCGCATAAACCTGTGCTCGTGTGGCAAGTTAGAGAGGAGTGTAAACATGCTTGGTCAATATGACATTTCGTAAAAAAAAAAAGGGAAGAGTCTAAAATAGAAATGTTTGCTATTTGTACAGAACGCAAAGTTGCGCGCGTGGACACACGGACACGACAAACTGGGTATGGGAGCCTCAGTCCCTCAGCGCCCGAGAGTAAGCCCCGATCAAGAGAGCTTCT
This sequence comes from [Torrubiella] hemipterigena, assembly GCA_000825705.1. Lineage (NCBI taxonomy): Eukaryota > Fungi > Ascomycota > Sordariomycetes > Hypocreales > Clavicipitaceae > [Torrubiella] hemipterigena. The sequence goes on from CDHN01000005.1 coordinate 2,283,410, forward strand.
CGTTAAGTAGGAAGGCAAGGCCGCCGGCCTTCTCAAGGGCGAAGAAAATTAAGCATCCCTTTCCAATAGAACCCCGTGACCGCAACAATAGTGATAGAACCTCTCACCAGGCATCGAAAACTACAAAAGTAAACCAGTGTCGCACAATGAGGAGCGCCCTGCTGCCTTGCCGCCTTGCGGAGGTCACTTCGAGTCTGTTCATTGCAAAATAATTATACTATTCATTTAGCTATTTATCAATTTGCTCTCCTAAAGCAATTACAGGAAATTTAATTGCAACTTTCACTATTTATCAATTCCCTGCGGCTTGTTTATTACCGGTATCCTCATGAAAGGCTCAAGTGGAAATACACACTTTTCGGGAACAACTTGTTCATAAAGCCGTGTCCATCCTTGTTTTAAGGCTTCTGGTGTCGGCCATGCTAACGCGGGGTCTCGTAACCACATTCGTATTAAATGGCGCCTGGAGTAATATAAGCGACTGTTCAGATCGTGGTATGATTCGAAAACTTAGACCTAACATACTGCTGTGTGGGACTGTCAGTGTAGGCTTCTCGAGCATGAACGATACTTAGATTATTGATATATTGAATATCACCTGGTTGAAAATCTAAGCTTATGGCATTCTCTTCAGCTAGAAATTGCAGAGCGTCAAGCGCCTCGGCCTGTGCCTCAGTGATGGGTGGGATGTTTGAAGAGCGTGGGCGCGTTCGGTATCCTGTGAATACCCGTCGAGCGTACTGGATAATTATTCGCTCAGGGGAGGTTTGTGTTTGCCGGTGGTGATAAAGAAGGGGACGTAGATGATATCCTTTATCTGTTTTTCCAAAACTATCCTCATAGTAAGTAATATTTCTATAACTGTTGAGTATTTCCGTACTCATCGACCGGCCAAGAGTCGGCTAGCGTTCTGATTAAGTCTGGTCTTGTGGCGGCTAGCTCGTTATAAATACGCCAGCTACTTGCAAGTTTGCTTTGACCACCTTCCGCAGCAATCCCAAGAGCAAAAAGAGCCACCACATCACCCGAGTCAGTGTGAAAGACCTGCGTTTCAGAGGTAAACGCAGGAGCTGTGATATTTTGCACATCCATCGTTTTTGTAAGGTCTTTGATATGAAGTATCATAACATCGGCAGGCTTTCCTTGGAAGATAGTATCTTGGCGCCCTCTAGCCGGCGCGAGATGTGCTGACAAACCAGCATATATTGCAATATTGTCTTCGGTGCTATATGCTTGAACAGCTAACCCCCTGATTACTTTAAAACCATAGCCGTTATGAATTTCATTTGATATATGTCGAAGTGTATTCCGAAGTGTTGGCAGTGGAAATGTTTCGACATTAATAGCTCCAAGCTGTAATGGGCCATTGCCATTGGTTGATCGGAAATACTTGAGAGCGACATCTATTTCCTGTACATCAGTATCGGTAAGGTGATACACCCAGTTGTATTCTTTTTTGACTGATGTTACATCCCAAGCAAGCGTAGACTCTAGGCGCTGAGGGAATCCATGAGGCAACGTGGTAGGTACAGTACTACATAGTTGCAATGCTTCATATCGTTGCTTGCGTCTTGCGTTGTACGTTTCCAGATTAGGTTCGTATGAAATATTTGGTTGCCGAAGTGGCTCGCTCGCTGCTGTATTCATTTTATGAAGTACTCCTAGTTGACTTGTTTAACAAAGATGATCATGCTGAAAATTGTATCGGACGATAGGAGTTAAACAGTATTTCGAAAAATTATACCAAGAACATTACGGATAGCTCTAGACGAATGCAACCGTACAATTACAGAGAGCTCATTGCGTAGATCTGATAAAGCCGCATGAATGGGCTCCATTGCTTTAAAATGTCATGAGCGGGGCAAGCCGATTTGTAAAACACTCACCACTACCCCGCTTCTTTATGACGACGATTTCCAAACATCGCCCTCCGTTCTTCAAAGATGGCGTCCCCTGTACTCTCCCAAAAAACATATAGACTAAGTCAAATCTCAGGTAATATGACCTCCAATGATATTCGCGAGATTTTTCCCACCGAAATCAGACAAACAATCCAGTATCTTTCTCTTGCGAATGCTCTTGATTTTGCAATACCAGACAAGCAAGTTTGCACTATAACGTTCCAGACCCAACCTGCGATATTAGCATCGCTACCCTATAAAACTGGCTCACTGTTGTCTGATCTTATTCCAAGCATCGACGTAAAATATAGTCAGATATGGATCGATGCCCATTTCCATGGATTCACTGTTCTAAACAATACCGACAATAATAATAAAACAGTTGAGTACGAGTTGTCACTTTCTTTTAGAATACTAAATTGCTAACCATCGTAGTATTATTGCTTTGACAGGCCTTGGCGGCAAAGCGTTCGCATCATGGCAATGCTACGATGGTTCCATGTGGCTCAGAGACCATGTACCTCTCGATATCCCAAATTGTCGCATGTCACTATACGGTTATTACTCAGATGTTGGAAACAGCCAGTCAATCACTACCTTATCAGAGCTCACACGGTGTTTTCTGCTAGATTTGATTGAGTATCGAAGGTTAAACTTGCATGATCATCAAAACATGGTTAGTCTAAAACTCCAGAATGCTTCATAACGCCTAATCTTCACGACAACATGTATCTAATAAAGCACGACTCACAGACAAGTTCTTTGCTGCTCATGGGCCACTCAACTGGTGGTCTAATTATCAAAGACGTAAGAAACTATTCGACATGTTTTTATGATCTTCAATTAAATAATTCCTCCTATCTCTTAGACGTGGTGTCAAGTTGCCGAAGAAATATCTAAGCCCCTTACAGATCTTTACCACAGTATTTCCGGGCTAATATTCTTCGGAACACCTCATAATGGCATGTCAGTGGCAAATATCCTACCTGGGATCACGGGACAAGCTTCTGAGAATCTCATACGAGATATTGAACCAGGCTCATCCTACATCAAGGCATTAAAAGCAAGGTTTGCAAGCGCTACAGTTGACTTGAATATTCTTTCTTGCTATGAACTACGCCCCACTCCCCAGTCTGTATGCCAGCCAGACGGCTCATTGGTACGAACTGGTTCTAGTGCTATGAATGTGACAGAGAGCTCTGGATGCTTATACTGGGCGAATGAAGTTCGTTTACCAATCGATGAAAACCATTCCATGATTGCGAAACTGGCGAAACGAGATGGTAATGCGTATCGTACTGTTGTTAGCAGTATAGCTAATCTCGTCGCGGCTTCTCTGGCTAACCATTCACAACACCCCAAAAATGAACAGATTGGTCAGCGTTGCCAGACTCTTAAGCCCCAGAATTTCGCTAGAAACTTTCCATTAACAATTCCAAGAGAAGTTTTGGGTTGGGAGATACCCGCTGCAAATAAACTATCAGATGCTAGTGAGAATTCTCGCCCAGGCAGAGAGTACAGCAGAAACAACTATCCAGAACAATATTCAATATTGGATTCCGAAATGCATACTGGCATTTTTCGAGCGCCTATTCCTCTTCAAGTAAGAGTATTTATCCTTGGGTGTTGGGATATATTTCATTCAGGGTACAGTCTATCTCTTGCTCTCAGTAGAAGCTTACTAAGTATTCTAGACATGTGAAAATTTTACAGTTCCTGAAGTATTTTATCCCAAATACGTATTTGATTGTTGGGGTAGTGGGCGATAATGAAATGCGGGATTTCGGGGATTTCCCAGCTCTCCATGCTACTGATAGAGCGGCAGTCGTACGCTCATGCAGGTATGTAGATGAGGTTATAGAGGACTGTCCTCTGATTCTCACTCAGCAATTTGGAGATCAACATCAAATTGAATATGTTGCATATGATAGAGAATTACTCTCTATGGCGCAGATGGATCTATCAACACAAATGAAGTTTGATGCCAAGATGATTACGATCCCCGAATCCCAAGCCCTCCATTCCGCGAATATTATAAGAAGAATAAGGACGCACTACACTTCTATCACAAAAGCATAATTACGACCATCTCAGAATAGCGTTGATATTTGGTATATATTTGGCTCAGTGGGGGGTTGCTATTGTTTTCGGGTGGTCTGGTCCTAAGATCTTGGTGCGTTTTGCAAAAACAACTTCATACATGCTCTTAGCTTCAACAAACTTCTTATCAGAGTATAGTGTGTTCGCTAAGCTAAACATTGAATCGAGAGTCTCCGGGTGTTCTTGTCCGAGAACGTCTTGTTGGTAATGCACAGCACGTTGCAAAACCTCCAGAGCACGGGAGTTGTCTCCTTTGGCGTGTAGTATATCGCCCAAGTTATTCATAGTGAGAATAGTATTAGGATGCTTCACCCCTAAAAGCTCCGTTTGAATTTCAAGAACTTCCCGACTTATTTCCAAAGCCTCGTCGTATTTCTCTTGATGTAAGAGTGCATCTGCAAGCCATCGTCTTGTTATGAGCGTATGAGGGTGGCGATGGCCTAGCACTCTGATACGGATAGCCAAAACTCGTCTATGGGTTTCTTCAGCATTCACATAATGGCCTAAATCTCTCTCTGCAACTCCAAGGCAACTCATTGTAGCTAGAGTTCCTGGGTACTCTTCTCCTTGGACTCTGAGCCGCGTCTGAAGCAATGATTTGTGCATAGTTTCTGCTTCGGTATATTTCCCTTGTTTGCCCAAGGTTTGTGCGATGTACCCTATGGTTGTTAAAACATTCGGGTGCTCACTATGTAGTACCTCGGTCTGAAGATCAAGGGCGCCACGGTGAACAATTTCCGCTTCATAGTAATTACCACCATCATACAAAGCTTGTGCGAGATAATTCATACTTCGGCCAACCTCAGGATCCTTTGGACCTAGAACTTTCTTCCTTAGCTCCAAAATTTCTCGATGCTGGTTTTCTGCTTGTTTGTGCTTGCCCTGGTGATTCAATGCTTCTGCCATACCAAACATATTTCGCAGGGTATCTCGATTCTCTAGACCAGAGGCTTCTCGCCGTAGCCCAAGCGCTTGTTCATAAGCTTGGTACGCTTCATTATAAGCGCCATTGCTATAGAGGCATTTTGCCAGTTTCTCTGATAGAATAACCACATTTATATCACCTTGCTCTTCGACTACAGATGATACGAGGTATTTCGCATGAGGGAGATAAGTACTCCATACTTTCCTCTCCTCATGTCCGCCATCAGGCAGCAGCTCAACCAGTCTTTCAAGAACCCTTTTAGTCCAAAAATGCAACTTCTGCTCACTCCGTAGCCAGTTCCTTGATGCGAGGTGCACAAGTGGATGTATATCAAAACTAGCCTCTTCATCTCTCTTCTTGATAAATGAGTACGCCTTCAGTGCCCCGATAGCTTCGAGGACTTGCTTCTTTGAAGCTAGCAATGGGAATAAACCTTCAGCAATATTGTGATTGGATAGGCAAGCCATGAATGAAAGCAGCTCTATGGCTACTGGATTTGAACGAGCAAGCTGGCTTAACGAAATCAACCACGTTGTTGCAATCGAATTTTCCGCTTTTTTATACCTCCCATGCACTCCGAAGTCTTCACTGAGTACTTCCATAACTTCTACTTCGCTTTCGTTATATAACCCTGTATATTCACTGATCGAAGTATCATTTTCATTGATATACGCGACTGCTTGAATAATCGCAAGGGGTAGGTAACCGAGTAGCCGAAGAAGCTCAGCAGTGGAATCTTTGTCGAGGAGTATTTCTTGTCGCAGCACCGATTTCTCCAGTAATTCATTAGCATCGTCTGGTTCCATTATCTGCAACATGATAATATTTCGATCTGCTTGCTTTACGGCCACTTTGCGATTCCTTGTCGTAAAAAGTGTTGATCCATTCGGATGAGATGGAATATAATCTATCAGGGCTGGTGTGATTATTTCAGTGTCTGTCGTTTGGCTGAAAAACATGTTGATATCGTCCGCATTATCAACTATCATGAGCCACGGACGACTTCGCTTATCGCTTAGTGCATCTTTCACTAGTTGTTTAACATCTGCTCCATCAGCGTCTATACCAGGTATATTAATGGCCACGCCGATGTCTTTGTAGGCCTGCTCGAACGCCAGGCGATCCGTTGCAGGAACCCAAAACACTGAAAAGTCCTGGTGTTGCTCCTTGGTACGAAAAGCAAATTCAAGAGCGATTTGGGTTTTTCCTACGCCTCCAAGGCCAAAAATTGCCATATTATGGCTTGTGTCCCTTGCTGACGACCATTGCCGCAGTGTGGATAGCTCTTGATCCCTGCCGACGAAGTATTTATTTCTGGAGAAGGGTACCATCCAATGAGGCCCCTGAGCTAGACAGTTATGGTTAGCACTCTGTATTCATATTAGGGATCAAACCAACTAGTTTCTTCGAGGTTATGATTGTATTTCGGGTGAGATAAAACAAACATACCTATCATTTGATTACGCATAGAATTGAGAGGATCCTGCAGGGATGGGACTTCAGTCACTCCACCTGCGAAAGCATTTTGCGTTTCTGGTTCCGTTGGTAGGGCCGTGATCAGTTCTTTGGCATATGCTGCCGCAGCTGCTGCAGCATACTCTTGCCAAACCTTATGCTTATGTGCGTCTGCATAGTCACATATTCCTCGTATGACTACGCAGGGTAATTCATTCATCAGGCCGGCAGCTTCCATTTCAAAGCATAGTACACCGCCCAAACTAGCGCTCACTTGGTCTCGCAGCCGGCCGCTTTTCATGACCGTATTTCCAGATGCTATCAGGCCGTAGTGGATTTGAATGATATTGGAAGGCAGCCGATGGGGTCGCTGAACCTCTACCCACCCCTTGAACAAGCCTGGGTCTTCTGGTTCTGCTTGGTAAAGCACGTCAGGGATCGTTGTCCGCTGGCTAAACTCTAACGGCAGATCGGGATATCGACTGGCCATATCAGATAGATAAAATTGAATTTTATTGCCACGGATTTGATGAAGAGATATCAACTTTGATATGGTTGTTCTTAACAGTGATGGTGGCCCATTGAGTGATCCCGTTCGTAACCATTTACCATACTGCATGTTCTTCCCCATATCATGTTGTATTACCCCTCCAAAACCATGAGCCGGTATACTGACAACAATGTCTCCAAGTCTTATGTCATTTTCTGTGCTTGGTACACCGCCTCCGATACCAACCATGAGACCCATCTTCAAATTTGGGAAGGTAGATTGCATTCTGGTAACCACAGCTGTTGCTGGGTGAGTTCCAATGTCCCCATGGGGCAGAACAGCAATAGCTATATTGGATGCCGCAATAGAGCCAAGAGAGTAATTGTTGGAATCAGATGAAGGTTGGGGTAAGCTCTCGTGGATTATGTCAAGCATAGCTATCGCCGCGGTCAATTCTTTGGGCAAAGCGCAGATCCACCCGACCGTATATGCGCCGTGATCGAGGCGCGGATGCGACGTTGTAAGCGGTGGGGTTGACATCTTATAACCTGTACTCTTAATTAGATGATTTGTTTTAAATAGACAGCAAGCCAGCTCGGATGAGGCCGTACGCTAGAGCTTAACTTTAGTTCAAAGGTAGAAGCAAGAGTGGATAATATACACTAGCTAGCGGAGGATAAGCGAAGCGCACAGTTGAATCGAAGGGAATGAGTTACTATTACAAATGAAAGGTAATTGTAACTAAACAAAAGTGTTATAAAATAGGTGTAATGATCTCTCATGCTTAAGGAGCAAGATGTTAGAGACCATGAAGGTGACAACGGAGGTAATTCAAAACGGCTGCCTTCGCTCGTCTCTACCCCGCTTGTGTAAACGAGGCGGCCGGTCAGCGTTGGGCGCCCAACCGGCGCAAACTCCTGCGCATCGCAGACACTATTCAACCCCAAATGTCAAATAGTTGACGAATTCTTTGTTAAATTTCTTTTAATCTCTACTATAATGGATACTGATCTTGAAAACAACCGAAACCATTTGTTACCTACAGCGAGCAAACTTATCCATCCAGCGGGGTATTTGACAAACCCGCCACCCACGGGCCGGCCCGTCCGCATCTTTGTGCATGGCGTTTTTGACCTATTCCATACAGGGTATTACTATTCAAGTAAGATTATTCCATGAATTATCAGCTAACGTATATATAAACCAGACATCTACAATTTCTCGAAGTAGCAAAGAATATCTTTTTGGAAACCTATGTCATCGTGGGAGTTACGACAGACTCGGACACCCTAAGAGTGAAAGGCCCAACAGTAATTAATGCAACAGACCGCGCCGCCATTGTCAAAGGTTGCAAGTTCGTGGATGAAGTCATCGCCAATTGCGAACCAGTATTGACCATGGAATTTATGGACAAATATTGCATCGACTATTTTGCTCATGCAGATACCATGGATAGCCCAGGTTGGCAAGATCCATATCGCCAGATCAAAGAAGACGGTCGATTTTTAGTAATCCCAAGAATTAAAGATTGGGGTTCGACAACAGAGATTATTTCTCAAATCATTAAAAATCAAGACGATTATCTGCTACGGCAGTTGAAGAACGGCGCCACGTTGGCAGACATGCAAGTGTCTTGGTTAAAACTTCAATGGATCAAAATACGTCGACATTTAAAAAGAGCGTAAACTTTGCTTAATATTGTTCGTTAACACATGACAATATATTATTAACTCCATCCACAGTTGTAATTGTACAATTCTAGAGCTCTAGCTTTGTGCTTCTGAAACAGTTTACTTGGGTCAGTTATTGAATCGGGCGGGGTGAGCCTGGCACAGGTTGGGCACCAGTGCCCAACCTGTGCAAATGCGATTATTAGACATCAGCCGTAGTACAGATATTTCTACGATTTCACAATTGTTTACTTTCTTACCAAATCTAGCTGTTTATCCCCGCAAAATTCGTGCCAGAATGCAACCGCCTATAACTTGGACACTGGATCGATCGCAAGGGATAGTCTTTGCTGCTCATTGCCCAGGACGAGCGGCGACACCAACTACGACACAAAACCAAGACCAAAAGATTAAAATTGCTGCTATCGATCTGGTAATGAAAAATTAGAAATATACCCCTCTATATACTGGGACCTACTAATAATATTAGAATCAAACTCTTATAGTTTCGAAGTCTGGAACACTGCATGGTAAAGATGACGCTGACTGGAAGTGGTGGCATCCAAATGTCCCAACCAAACTGCGAGTTCTAACAGAAAAGGGCTACACGATTATAATTTCTTCTAATCAAGGGCGCTTGACTGACCTGGAAGGAAATGAAGTCCCGGAAGCCCAAAGCTTCAAAAGAAAAATGGAATTTGTCTTACGTGCCTTGGACATCCCCGTCACTTTAATTGTCGCATGTGCTAATGATATCAACCGAAAGCCTAGGCCAGGGCTATGGTCTATGATACCAAAGTTAACAGGCAATAATGGATGTTATATTGACAAACAAGACTCCTACATAGTTGGAGACGCAGCGGGTCGTGAAGCTGATTTTTCAGATTCGGATTTACATTGGGCGATGAACGCAGATATCCCATTTTATACGCCTGAAGAGTTCTTCCTCGGACATAAACAGGAGCCACGAACTCACAAATTTCATCCCGATTGGTATCTATATGGGAAAGAAGACAAGGAGCCAGACGGTACGTGTATGCATACCACCTACAACGAGCCCACTAGCCTAACAGCTCATTCAGCTGATATAACCAACTTACGCCTCTCGCCAATAGTAGTTTTGATTGGTCTACCAGGGGCGGGAAAAACTACCTTTTGTCGCAACGTTCTCTACAACCTTGGATTCACAAGAGTCGATGCTTGGTCATACAGTTCTCGGCAGCTATTTCTATCAGCGGTTGAAGATGCTATTTCTAATGATATTCCGGTAAGAGAAGCACAGCCAGAATAAGCCTCAGCGGATCTAATTATCATCATAACTAGGTTATAATAGGTTGGTTCATAATTAGCCCAAATACAGTAGCAAAGAACGCTAATAAGGTAGATGATATGAATCTCACCGTCGAAGACCGCAGTATCTGGATATCGATGGCGACAAAGAATGGTATGCCAATCAGCGCAGTCTTCTTCAACACATCAGATAAGTTATGTGGTCATAATGATAGCGTCAGAGCTTTTGGGGGGGAATTGGTAAACCTCTCAGACAAATTACGTGTTAGTGTATGCTAATACGGAAAATTAGATGAATCCAGAAAACCGTCCTGCTTACCCACGGCTACAATTTTTCGAGTTAGTGCCTTGCCTTCAAAAACCCATGTCTAGCGAACGATTCAACAGTGTTCATGAGATAAATTTCAAGGTATTTATTATTGGCTAGCTGACAGCTGATATACCAACTAATAAACAACAGTGGAGAGGCACTGACGAAGAACTTGAAATATGGAAGAAATTTTGGCTATAGTACAGGGTAGTATTCACTGTGTTCAAAATCCTCACTTACTGTCTCGTAGGTTAATTTTCGGCGCAGTATAAACTAGATTGCCTGCTTACCTTTTTAACTCCCTTATTTATCCTCACTATAATCCCATCAAAGATATAAAGTAGTTCTCAGCTCCTGATTTTTATTCTTTTGCATGTTAAAAAATGCTACAATATATCAAAGGATTACCCGAGCACCTAGGCTTCCGAACACTTGGACTACATCTGCATGAGATTCTGATTATATTCTTGTCGCATGAACTCGTCTATCGCGTTGTATCCCCGTCACTATCAAACCATTTCTTTTCGAAAACCTATAGAGCGCTCTCTACAAGTCAAAAAATTAATTGGAATGTTCGTGTTGTGTCGTCATTCCAGAGTATTTTGACATGCAGCTTGGCACTTTGGGTGATACGTACCGACGTGGAACGAATGAATATGACTTACAGTGAAAGAGTTTTTGGCTATACACCATTAAATGGAATGATAAATGCGCTTTCTTTTGGGTATTTCATATGGGATCTACATAAAGTAGCTGGTAGGAGTGATATTTTCAGTGTCGGAACCGTTGCTCACGCACTTTGCGCCTCAATTATCTATTTGTTCGGGTTTGTAAGTCAACAACCTTGTCACATACTCTACAATAACATCTATATATACAATTATCTGACTTTAATAGCGCCCATTTATCAACTGCTATGGTTGCAACTTTATTTTATGGCAGCTATCAACACCATTTGCTAACACTCATTGGTTCCTAGATAAAATCAACATGACTGGGTCGACAATGCAACGAGCGAATGGCATCATTCTCATTGGTATGTTCTTTGGTTGTCGCTTAATATATGGAACGTCGCAGCTGCTTGCGCTTGCGGACGATATCTGTATAATAATTCGACAAGAGAACTCTTACTTACCAAGCGTGCCTAACTCTAATGGTGGGACTCCTGTCGTTGATTATCGGCCTTCAACAATGCAGTTTTCAGCCAACCCAGCTCGAATAACACTCTGGTTTTCCATTTTCCATCTTGTGCTCTTGTTCGGCTCTTACGTTAACCATCTTGAACTTTTCCTGGTTTTTAAAGATAGTTAAATCGGTCCGTAAACGGTTCGAGTTACAGAGCAGGTAGCTGATTTATGCATACATATATAGTTCTTTTTTCAACCTGTTTATAGTAAACCTAGCTTACCAACTTCTTGGATCTCACCTATTTCTATCAACTGCACAATACCCTCTAATTAAGCACTGTCCACTCCCGACTTCAAGAGGCAATGACGACGAAAAAGGATAGATAGTATACCATGAAAGAAGAATGGAATTCTTCCATAAATTTAGATGTAATTTTATGAATGGTTAGAAACAGGACATTGACGAACCAACCGCTAAATATGGTACCAAATGGAGAAGAAGCTGAGTCTAACCAGCTAAAGAAGTTAGAAGCCACCCAACGATGTAAGGTGGGGTTGACTGTAGCTTTCACCATTTGCGTTGCGATCGGGACAGGAGTCATTCTGCCGCAGGGCGTGGAAAGCAAATAATGTATTCTCAATTAAATTTTGCGGCTGCAATACTAGCACCGCTAAATTCTTGCCAGACAGCAACAAATGATACAATCAGTCGTAAGCAAACAACCGTTGGTAGGCTGCAGCCCCGCACGGAGACATAGCCGGGTACGACGAGGCTCTGCAAGCTGCTGTGCAGTATAAAGTGACACATATTCCTCAATAACGTAGACCTTAACCCCTCATCATCTTATAGTATAAATCCTCCATTTCACCAATTTCAAAATGACCTCTGTACCCGGGCTTCCTGATCGCTATGAGATCCGCACGCTGACTGCTGAGCACCAGGAGTGGACAACCGCCCTGCTCGCTCACACCAACATGTTTCACTCACACGTCTGGCCTGTCGTCTACCCCGACGGCCTCATCGCGCGCCTCTTCGAGCTCCTCCCCAAATTGAACTACCTCGTCGAGCATCAGATCCAGTCGGGGCTCTCCATCGGTGTCTTTGACAAGGAGTATGAGTACAAGACGGCTGAGGGCAAGGCTGCCGGTGGCGCTCTTCTGTGGGATAAGACGAACCTTGACGTTGATGTCCAAGGCAAGACTCTGCTGGACCAGATGGACTTTCCACTGGTCTCTGTCGCCTTATCGTATGATAACGTCAACCACCTCGACGTAGCAAAGGTCGGCGAACTTGTCGGCATTATTCCCCTGTTTGGCACCGTCTACCATGTTCTTGGTGAGCTCGACCCACGAGACCCGGCATCCTGGGAGGGCAAGAAGGAGGGCGAGGTCTTGTCGCGCAATGGAACCAGCACGCGTCATGATTATGAGGGTAAGGGAATCATGGGAGCGGCTGCGCGATGGCTTATGGCGGACGCTGCCAAGAAGGGATTCCGTGGTATTCAGATTGAATGCATCAGTGATGCCGTCGATCATGTCTGGGCAAATGCTCCTGCGCCGTTCAAGTCCACTACCATCAGCGAGTTCAGTACGGAGACTTATAAGGAAGAGGTGGACGGCAAGAAGGTCCTTCCGTTTGCTCCATCCAAGCAGCGAATCACCAAGGTATGGGTAGATTTAAAGTAAGAAGCATTTCTCTAGATTCATATTGTATTCACATTTCATTTGAAAGCCATTTAATGGTGGGTTAATCCACATCCTTCTTCTATTGATACGCCGGTAGCCAACAAGTTAGTAGGTGAATGAGCTAAGGTCAGCGACCAGTGGCTGTTCCGTGCATTCCGCCTTGCATATATTTTCCCTTATGCACCCGTCCAGCGCGGTAAATGGAGAGAGTTGACAGAGACACCGAGTTGCCCAGGTCATTGATTCCATCTCAAGATAGAGAGGGCAGTAAGCTAGTGACTGTGAATATATGTATACAAAGGCGACAGACTTGGGCCGTATGCGTCTGATTCCAACGTTCGCGACGGCCAAAGGATACGGCCGTCCGGAGCAACAAGTTGACTTAAATGACTCCGTTCGTTTGTCCATACCTTGGCCCCTATGTCAATAGACCTTTCGCTTCGTTTCGCGTTGTAATCTAAACCCAAAATTTCTCTTTCTAATTCAATGTCCCATTGTCCTCGCCCACCTCCCCACGAGTGAAATGGCCATTGGGAGTATATAAAGACGTCCTTTAACGAGGTAAGTTCTTTTAAACGCATTGCAAGGCTTTTATGGGTTTCCCGTAGCGGAAAGTAAGCATCAATCACCCTGTAGAAATTCATGTATAAAGTTAGCCGAAGATTTCTGGTGTTGAACCGCGTTTTTATCTGCGATATGATACTGTCCCATTTTTCATGGGCATCCTCTTGATTTGTGGAAGGTAGTGATATCGCGATCCCTAAGGAGCAAATTTGCGACGTCGCTATTGGTGTCAAACTTTCCAACATGTCTGCCACAGCTGGAAATGGTTCTCTACAAAGGTGTAGGTCATCAAGCCTGCCGCCCTTTGGAAGAAGAACAAAGTGATTGCGGCGATAAAATATTGTTTGAGCAATCTTGTGTACTTGATGGCTGACAAGAAAGATGTTAAGGGGCAGCCTCCAGCAAGTGCATGTCGGAGAAGACCCTCCGTGATATGCGGTGCAAGCGCACGAGTCCAAAGCCTGTGTGCATGTTGTGCAGCAGTCAAATGGGACTAAGCCTCTATACTTGCACCACTCCAAATCGAATGGGGCAACAAGCTCCGAGTATTCTAAAATTAAAGTGATGACTTCTACCGGAAGATGGTATGAGCGCGGTGGTGGCGGTTGTATGGCTTTGTTATTGAATAGTTCCTGGGAAGTAAGATGTCGCACTAGCTGTTGGCACAGTATAGAGTGGTTCCAACTCCGGTTCTGGCTCAAGCGGACAGAAGAAGAACGTAGATTGTGTAGAGGCAGCAGGTGACTTGCAACTTCTTGTGCGGTGGCTATGTCTTTGGTATCACAGATCAAGTCTAGGTTTAGTAGCCTCAGATTGCATTGCGCCGCTACCTTGGTGACTACACACTCCAAGTCATTGAAAACAATGGCATGTTGTCTCGCTTGGAGTTGGAGTGGTCGATCATGGAAACCAGATTCCTCACAATCAGGGTGGCAAGAAAATAGACCGTACTTGCGAGGACCCTGTAAGTGACGTAGCTCCTCAAACAATCCACCATACATCCGTTTGCCGTAGATGCACTCGCAGCTGTTGAATCGAATCGTCAGACGACGAATATTCCGCAGAGCACTGTTAGACAGCTGTTGTAGCGGTTTCAGCCCCCAGACATCACTCCTCCCGACGGTAAACGAGTTTTCCGAGTAGAGAATCTCCAAGACCCCTTCTGATATTTCTCGAGATACATACAAGAGGCTGGCTGGTAGGGGCGGACATATACATGCTGTTACAATTCCTTCCAATGGGCCATGGCCAGAGCATGTTCTGTATTCAAACACACAAGCATATGGTTTGGATGCAAAGACGTCGTCATCGCTCAAGAAAGGCGACCTGGTAGGCCATTGAATATAGTGCCCCAATCGCGTAAAGCTCTTCATTGTGTGAGCTTCTCGCTGTTTATTGAGAAGATGACGCGATCGCGGCCCTTCTTGGTTCATATTGATGGGGCATAGTCGAACGAGACCAGCGAGAACATAGATACGATGACGCACAGAGTACGGTAAACTCAGGAATGATGTACCTGTCCGCTGAGCGGTAGGCGGGTTGCGGTGCCAGTAGAAGTCCAGCTTACGCTGTACCATAATTTATGCGTTATGGCTCAGAATCAGCGTAAAAATGACGATACGTATTAGGATATAGAAGTACTGATGTCAACCTGGAAAACACATACAGGGAAACGGGGCTTGACCGTGCACAGAACCACAACCTGCGACACGTGATGCTAGAGAGCCTCGTGTTGGGCCGCGAAGTCTTATCCATTGTTTACATGAACGTGTTACAGTTTTTCCATTATTTATATTTAAAAAATATTTAGTTGCGCTTGCTTGTTTGACGCTGCGCACGTTCGAGATATCTCTTTGCCACCGCTACTCTGAACCGTTTGCCCCAAATCAAAAAGGGCACAGCCAGTAGCTGAACAGCAAACATGATGGCCGCCACAATGATATGGACGTTAAGGAGACCCATCGCTGTAATCCACGGCGTGAGTGCGAATAGAATAACAACAGCGAAGACGTTGCGCATAAAGATGATGCCGACCATAGATGATCCGACAATCTAGGCGAGGAAGAGTTAGCGGAATATGGTCAAGCGGAACAAAGATAATGACATACGGCGTGATAGCAGTCCATAGTGTAAGAAAGCGCAATGCCGCCCGAGACGCTCATAGAGAAACTGAATACACCAGATGCTACAGCAATGAGGGGCCACCCAACACCCTACAGAACCAACGTTAGTAAACGATCTACACAATCAAGACGGAGCGTTCCTTACATAAGTAAACCCCAGGCCGGTCATTAGCACACTCGCAGGTGTCAGTATTATACACGGTAGAGACAGCCACAGTCTCATCTCTGGTTCGTAGAGTCCACCATTCCTCTTTGACAGCCGCACAATCAGCCAGTCATCGAGCCAGCCGCCAATAAAAGCCGCTGGAATGGCTGCTACAAATCCGGCAAGATTAATGAGTCCAACTCCAACAGCAGTGAAATTGTACGGTGGCAAGAATAGATATGTTGCCTGTACTGAAGCGATCAATGCGAAGACGGCCAACAGCGTTCCAAAAGTGAGTGCTGTAAAAGCCACTGCTGGGAACGTGACGAGAAGGACAAATGGATCGTGAATATTAAGAAACACAGATTCGTCAGTTGGTGTGATAAGCGCCATACGTTTTCGATAAGAGTTCATGGGGATGCTCTCGTCGATATAGCCGCGGTTGCTCGTGATGCTACGCTGGAGCGCGTCGTCCGCATCTATACCGTCCTTCTTTTCGACGTATAAAGTGGCGTCTTTCTCATCCTTGTCGTCACCGTGTGACAACTGGTTTGCCAGGGACTCGCCCTGGAGCAACGGCGTGTATTTGGACTCTTCAAACAAAAACACCACGAGCACCAGGTTGACGCCAATGAGAATCACACACCACCACCATATCCAGCGCCATCCTTGGCTTTCAATGACATAACCGGCGGCGACAGGGCCAAGGTTCGATCCAACAACGGTACAGAAGAGGTAGTATGCGTTCATGGCGGCGTGTTGGTGCACGAAAAAGATGTCGGCAATGGTCATTTGCACAATTGTCTCGCAAATTCCACCACCCAATCCTGCTAGCAAGTTGCTCAGTAGCATATCAGGTGTGGTGTTTGTCAACGCGAGCCACACGCAGGCAGCGACTTGGAGTACAAGACTGGCAATGTATACGGGCCGTCGGCCGTACTTGTTCATGAGCGGGATAAAGACGATGCTGCTCAGACCAAGGCCCGCAAAGCCCATGGCTTGTCCGTTGTTCAGTGTATTGATGTCAAAGCCCAGCTCGCTCTGGTACTGGCCAAATGCAATGACGCCAATGTCGAGTTGGACAAATGTCAATATGACGTAGAGCAACACGAGGCCGAGACTGAAGCCCTTGCGCATCGCGGACCAATTGAGAGGGTCATTGGGATCCGTGGTGGGAATAGGGTGGAGGAGCACTCTGCCACTGCCATGCTGCACTAGATGATCACAGGATTAGTAAATCTGACGATGGAAGAGACGCGCTTTCCTGCGCAATCGGGTTCGGGATCTGGTTCGGCTTACAGTCTTCCAGCAGCAGCGTGCCGGGCGGGTGCTGGTCGTGTGTACTTGAGTCGGTCGCCATATCCAACCCGCACTATGATAGTACAATGCAGTGGTTGAAGATGAGCGGGTCGATGATGTGAAGATGGATCATGGGGATGCGTCGAATATAATTGCCGTCTATCTCGGGCATGCTCCGCACGACGGCGCTAGTTACGAACGATACCGAATCGGTAATTGGAGCCATTATTACTACGCTGTATTAGCGGCAGATACCCCGCGTTGTGGCGCAGACGATTTCTAGCATATCGGGGTCCGCGGTAGGCCGGACGCCTATCTTTTTGGGGGGCTTTT
The DNA here is from genome assembly GCA_000825705.1 of [Torrubiella] hemipterigena. NCBI lineage: Eukaryota > Fungi > Ascomycota > Sordariomycetes > Hypocreales > Clavicipitaceae > [Torrubiella] hemipterigena. Next base: position 2,300,828 of record CDHN01000005.1, read on the forward strand.
TTCTTAAATAACGTCTAATCCGTGTATATCAATTGGGGGATAGGCAAATGCCGAGGGAGAGTACCGAGAGCTGAATATATGCCACAAACGCCTCTTTGGCTGGCGGTTAAATGCAACGCACGAGAATCTCTGGAAATAGGGCTTGACAAGAGTGTTATGTCCGTCTATTCTAAGCGATATCCGCATTAGAGCCCCAAGATATCCACGTTTTCCAAAGAACGCCAGCGGGTTTCCGCGGACAGCGGCGGTAACCCCAACGCAGCCCGCGCGCTAGATTATTGACGCCGTGGCGCTACGCTTAAATAGGGCCAATTAGACTGCGCATTAGCAGGACGGTTTACTGTCAATCAAAGAGACTTGCACACGATTTCTCCCACCTTATCAGTCTCAGCTGAGCTCTCACGACTGCAGCATCTGCTACTTCCACTAGTCCGCCCAACTGCCGTATTTTCAATTGGCTCCTCTATCTACTTGAGACATGGCGACGATCCTTACCAATGGCCGTGTACTTCGGCCATCCGCCAAATACAACACCAGCAACGCCGAGTTTGCACAATGTCTCGTTATCCGTGATGAAGACGGCACTATCCAACATGTTGGAAGATTCCAAGATGAAGCAGTCCAAAAAATTGTGGCCTCTGGTGGCGCGCAAACCGTGGATATGCAAGGACGCCTGATTATACCAGGACTCATTGATAGCCACATGCATGTGCTTCACACTGGCGAGGCTCTTGGACAATTAGACTTGATCAATTGCAAAGACTTAGATGAGATCCGCGACTCTATCCGGAAATATGCACAATTACATCCCGACGTGCCGCGTCTTTCGTGTCGCAGCTGGTTTCAAGCATCTACCAACAACGAAGCCCTGGCCAGCGCGCTTGACGATCTCGACCCGCGACCAATCTACATCACGGCTTTTGATGTACACTCCATGTGGTGCAATACGGCAGCCTTGACAGAGCTGCAACTCGCCGACATGTCTGATCCGCCTGGCGGCAAAATTCACCGCGACGAGAATGGCAAGCCCAGTGGATTGTTGTCGGAGAGCGCAGCACTCGGCATTGCCCTACCATTCCTTAGCAAGCAGCACAGCGAGCAAAAGAAGCTTCAGTTTATGCACGACGCCTTTGCCGCATACGTTAGGAGTGGCTACACTGGTTTGGTCGAAATGGCCATGGATGACGCCACACTGGACATTCTCCTAAAATACAGGGCTAGCCGTGGAGGCCGTCTGCCAATATGGATGGCTTTTCACTGGTTCATTGCGCCCACACATTCTGCCGAGGAGAACATGGCACAAGTGAAGCGTGCTATTGAGCTCCAAGCCCAGTTCAACGCTACTGGTTCGCCCGACTGCCGCATCGCAGGCATCAAGCTCATGGCTGATGGCGTTGTTGATTCGTGCACAGCCAGCATGGTCGAGCCGTACTCCCACACGAACCAAAACGAGCCCACCATGTGGAAACTCGATGAGCTGAAGCCAATACTAAAGGCAGCCAACGATGCTAAGCTGCAGATAGCTATTCACGCAATTGGCGATGCGGCGATCAAGCTCGCCCTGGATGCCTTGGAGGCAGTGGGCGACCCCACGGCGCGCCACCGCATCGAGCACCTCGAGACATGTGCGCCCGAGGACGTTCCTCGTCTCGGCAAGCTGGGAATCACAGCGTCAGTGCAGCCCGTTCACAGTGACCCGTTCAACTTGACGGCATGGCCAGAGCTGATTGGCCCCAAGCGCTGTGGGCACGTTTTCCCGTATAACGGATTTGCGGAGCACGGTGCCGTCATTGCACTGGGGACCGATGCGCCGACGGCGTCGCATGAGCCGCTGCCCAATTTGTATACGGCGACGACGCGCAGATCCGGGCACAAGCCGGAGATGACGGAGGTGACAACGCCACAGTATGCGCTGAGCTTGGCTGCTGCGCTGGCGGCTTATACAAACGGCGCTGCGTATAGCTGTTTTGCAGATGATCGTGTGGGAACACTAGAAGTTGGGAAATTGGCCAACTTGACGGTTATAGATGTTACGTGGGATCCTGCTGCTCTACTCCAGGGCAAAGTGGTAGAGACTTGGTATCAGGGAAAGAAGCTTGTTTTGTAGAGTAGAGTAGAGGAGACCTGGTGGGTAGCGTTGATTACAGTGATAGTAACCAACTTAAGTTACAACTTGCACCGATGTCATAGAGAATAGACTACAAAACGGTAAAGCAGTATCAAACCATAAAATAGACATCGTGTGGCTTGCATCCAACGTTTCATCAGGTCTCCTTTTTTTGTCTTCCTTTTTTCACAGCCTCAGCTCACAGGAATGTCACTACATCGTACCACTACCACAATGAACGCTCAATAATCGCCCACCACGGCGCCCCGTCCATCGAACATGGCTGTGAAATGTTTACGTCCTGCAGGATGGGTGCTTAGTGTGCGCTACCTTTGGGCGTCATCCCCTGTAGATCCTAGGCTGGAATAGGCATAGTCCGTAGGCACACAGGCACACCAACTGAAAAAGAAAACTGAATTTTCACGGGGCGTCTGTGGTTACCGTTCAAGAGAATCTAGAGAAAGCTGGTGTTTACTCCTCGGCTAGCGTCGACATTCTCCAGCAAGCACAAAACTACGGATGTGTCTTCCATAGTGAAAAACGAGTCATTTCTTTTATTTTCTGCTCGCTCCTCCTCAGCCTGATTCTCTTGCGCCCGGCCACGCTTGGGCCAAAAATAGACCCTCGGTTGGCTGGTTGTGGGACCTCGCAGCCTTATTCTGGTGTTAGTGCATACACCTGGATCACCCATTTTCCGTTCTTTTTCTTTTTCAGGCTAGACGCTATGGGCAAATACGAATGGTCTGAGGACGAGGCTGCCTATCCGTAGAGGTCTATATAGGGAGCTAGTCCATCCCTCAATCCTCCCGAGATGCCCTCTGCCTAGTATACCCAACACTCGCTCTTTTTCACCAAGATGCTTTACAAGTCCCTCGTTCTGGCTCTCGCAGCCTCTGGCGTCGCCAATGCACAGACATTCAGCGACTGCAACCCTGCCAAGGGAGATAGTAAGACCACCAGCACTTCTAGCGCCACGCTTTGAGACTAACCAACTCCTCCAGAGTGCCCTCCCAAGCCCGCCGTAGGCAAGAATGCCTTTACTTGCGACTTCACAAAGGGCAAGTGTGGCCAAATGAAGCCGCTTGAAGGCACAAGCGAACAATACACCGCCGACGGCGCCAAGCTATCCCTCAAGACGGACAAGGAGGGGCCTACCCTGCGCAGCAACGACTACATCTTCTTCGGCCACGTCGATGTAACGATGCGTGCGGCTCCCGGTTCCGGCATCGTGTCCGGCATGGTCCTGCAGTCTGACGACCTCGACGAGATTGACTTTGAGTGGATTGGCAGGGACAACGGCCACGTCCAGAGCAACTGGTTCCATTTCGGCGCCGGCCCTGATGAAAAGTACGACCGTGGCCAAACCGACGCCGTCTCCGATGTCACTGGTACTTTCCACACTTACTCCTTCGACTGGACCCCCGAGCGTCTGCAGTGGCTGGTGGACGGCAAGCCTGTCCGCACCGTTACTGTGGCTGACGCAAAGGGCAAGTTCCCTACATCTCCGTGCTACCTCCGCGTCGGTGTATTCGGCGCCGGTAACAAAAACGCCAACCCGGGCGTCAGGGAATGGGCTGGCGATGTCGACATGTCCAAGGCGCCTTTCGATCTCTACATCAAGAGCGTCAAGGTCATTGACTATGCCGGTGGCTCTACCGCTGCCATCAAGGACGTCAAGAGTTACTCGTACGGCGACAGCTCAGGCAGCGCCGAGTCCATCCAGTTCCACCCCGAGGGCTCTGGCAACACCGGCAGCAAGGGAGGAGATGCCCCCAAGGGCGACTCTTCCAGCGCCGTGTCGTCGTCAGTTGCTCTCAAGGAGACTGCCTCCTCCAAGCCCAGTGCCTCGGTTACCCTGATCTCGACTACCATGAAGACAAGCACTGCCTCCAAGTCTTCTTCTGATGCTACCCAGACATTGGCTACCGACTCTGCTGCGGCTTCCAAGACTTCGGGCGCCCCTGCTGCCACCTCTAGCAAGGCCAGCGGCGCTGTCGCCAACACTGCCGCCGCTAGCTCCATGGCGCTCGTGGCTGCTGGTGTGTTTGCTTGGCTTGCTCTGTAATTAGAAGGCACGATGATAGATACTGCACGGCGTTTTGTCTGCAGAAAAAAGCATGATTCATGTAAATTAGACTAATACCACTATTAATATGACTTTAATCTATATAATTTCTGTATCTCTAGCGCCACACAGTGAACGAGAAGATAACTAGCCTTTCCCTACCTTTACAAATACGACCGGGCATTCGCTTACTGAGCTTTATCTTAGACAGCGGGTTTATAAAGTTACGGCCGATTGTGTGGCGCTAGTGCCCCTCCCAGGTTACATTAGATGGCGGACACCTAATATACTAGCCCAACCCAGACAAACAACGACTGCCGTCACTCACTGTAGCCAATCATTACTTTCTTATCCAGCCCGTCAATCGCCGCAATAAGGAAAGGATCTTCCATCGCGGGAAGCGGCTGCCGCTGAACGAACGCGAGCGGCCGACACCCCCTCTCGCGCAAACCGAGGTTCAGGATGAGCTAAAGTTGGAAGGATTTTCCGGAATGGAGTCCATCCGCTGAGGCAATTTGCACATTCCGGTAGAGTTGTGCAGCGTTGATATAGCCAAGAAGGCAATGATGAACATTTTATGCCTTCGTTGATAGCAATCCGCGCCTAGTCGGTGAGACAAGACAATATAAAATATACAGCAACCAACTGAACCACCCTAAATATAGTGTCCGGCTACGCTCGTTACGCCGCTCTACCGTCGGGTTTTACGGTGGGACTAGCCCAGTTTTAGATTCGGCTTTCCTTGGGTTGTGGATCTAACCGTATATTAATGCACTAAAAAGCAAATACACAATATACACTGCTACTCAGGGTTGCAAAGAAGGATTTACGCGTACATGGAGTAGACTGTGTATTCTATATAAGGCTCCATGGCTGGCTAGGTCCCCATCTCGGGTCATGCATACTAGATCGCATTATAGGTTTGCCCATTATGCATAACGCTCTATTACAACCGTTTGCGCTATTGCTCGCGTGCATACTGCCCAATGCGCTCGCTAGCACGGCGGTATCCTCTCACACCGCAGATGTCTGCACAAAGCTGCATGCTCGGTATCCCGACAAACTCATCTGGGACCCAGCCGGTCCCAAGGGCTGGACTACCCTCAATGAGTCCTCGACTTATAACACGGTGACGTTTGATTACTGGAACGCGGCAGTCAGCTTGGACCGTGCAGCTTGCATGTTTGTTCCCGCCAATGCAGAAGAGGTCTCCTTCGCCGTAACAACATTAAGGCAATATCCCGACGTCCGCTTTGCACTCAAAGGCGCTGGACACAACCCCAATCGAGGCTACTCCAGCACAAAAGGTGGTGTCCTAATTGCGTTTCGGCCCAATTCCCGCTTTGTTATCCCATCCGCGGATCTTAGCACAGTGACAATTGGGCCCGGCTGCAAATGGGAGGATGTCTATGGCACCCTATCGCCTCTCGGCAAGACCGTCACTGGCGGGCGCCTAGGTGATGTCGGTGTCGCCGGCCTCATCCTTGGTGGTGGCCTTTCCTATCTATCAGGTCAACACGTGAGTTGAGCTGCCACATCTCATATAGAACTTCACTGACTGATGGATACAGGGCTTTGCTTGCGACAATGTCGTCAACTATGAAGTGGTGCTTGCCAACGCAACGATTACCAACGTAAACAGCACCTCGCACCCAGACCTCTTCTATGCCCTCTGCGGCGGCGGCAACCAGTACGCCATTGTCACTCGCTTCACTCTCAAGATGTACGAGAGCGGTGTCAAGGGTGTCGTCTGGGGTGGTGTCCGCACCTATGGCGAATGGCAGCATGCTGACGTCTTAGAGGCCGTTGCTCGCTTTACATCAGACAACACAGATGCTCGAGCCGGCATCATCCCCACGTTCAACTTTGTCACTACGCTTGTTCTCGACATCCCAGCCATTGCGGTAGCCATGTTCTACGACGGCCCCGCACCGCCACCCGGGGTCTTTGACGTGTTTGACGATATCAAATCCATCTCGGACAGCACCAAGGCTCAGGACATGCCCGGTGTTACGCGGGAGCTGCTCAATGGCGATATGAAAGGTCTTCGGTTCCGTATCGGCTTCAACTCTTTCCCGGCCATGCCGCTCGACAACATGACCGACTTCCTCAACGACCACTACGCACTTATCAAAAAGGCATCTGTAGAAGCAGCTCTCTGGGACCTGCTCGATTTTAAAGACTTGTCGTTTGCTGTGCAGCCTATGCCGCGACACATTATGCAGGCGTCCAAGGATGCCAATGCCAATGGCGGTAATGCGCTAGGTTTAGACCCGAGAAATGGCGACAAGGCGTGGATTGAGTATGACTTTGCGTGGTTGAGTCCTCTGTGTGACGGCTCATGCGATAACTTTATTCGCAAGGTTGTGAAGGACGCGCACAACTTGCACGCAACAAAGTATGGAGGAATCTACCCAACAAACTACGAGAGTGGCGACTTGGAGGCCTTCAGGTACGTAGAGGATGTTTTTGTTACAAGTTAAGACGCTAACTATATTTTGCAGTTATAATCCCATCTTTATGAATGATGCGCTTGATACGGAGCCCGTCTTGGAAAGTTATGGTGCTGAGACTTATGCGCGCTTGAGAGCTATTCAGCGCGCCTACGACCCCGATGGCTTTATGGCGACGCGACAGGGAGGCTTTTCCTTTACGAACTAAAGAGTTGGATGTCTTTTATGACTTCTATAATGTTTATCAATAATATTTAAATTTTTAGTATTCTTTCTATCATTCGTTTACCACCAGATACTATCAAGAGTGTAATAGCAGTGGTGCGCTACAATTTGTGCAGCTCCGGTGAGCATTGTCTTACGTTGCACCTTTTATTCCCCAAAAACATAATTTCAATAATCTTCAATGCTGACTGCATTTCTTCCAAGTATTATTTAGTATCCTTAAAGTAAACAACTATATAAGTGACGTATATACAAAATTTAGTCTAGGGTAGTCAGATGGCATACTCTGGATTAATGCCTATACACGCGTAAAGGGGCCATTATTAAAATTCAATCAAGTATATAAAATAAACATAGGTGAATAATAAAGATGCATATGTGTTTTGTCGTAGTTTTGAAATAGTCTATTTCATTCACTGTTAATATATCTGATAGCGGACATCTCTCCGCGACTTAAAGTTTAAAGTCAATAATGTTCATTCTATAATATGTCTATACAAACGCCGCGTCTATCCATAAAAACAAAGAAAAACAAAGAAAATGCTCGCTAATTTAAAATTCCAACATTTACAAACTGACTCTTTAGATGGAATCCGCATTGGCAAGAATACAATGGGCATTCACGCCACCATATCCCAACGCAGTGACACCAATACGATCACCTGTCTCCAACTTCAACTGCGCACGCAGCGGCTGCGCACTGGTTGGCAAGACGCCCATGAGCTCATTGCACTCTCCGAGCCGGCGCATTGGAGGCACAACACCCTTGCTTAGAGCCAACGTTGCCTTGATGAGCGAGAACAAGCCCGACGCGGCCTCCGAGTTACCAAAGTTGCCCTTGTTAGACCCGACAAACAGCTTACGCGCCTGAGGAAGCAGAGACAAGTCAGCCGCCTGCTCAGTTCCTGTAGGCGAGACAGCACCACTGTTGCACATTGACGCCATTCTCGTCAATGTGCCGCCGCTGCGGACAGCCTTTTCATATGCTGCAAAGGCGCGCTCAATGCCCTTGTACTCGAGGGCGTCGCCAATGCTCGTACCACTGCCGTGCATCTCGACGTAGCGAATCGACTGGGGCGCCACGCCGGAATTAGCCATGGCCGCGCTGAGGACCTTGGCTTGGCCAGAGGAGCTGGGCACAGTGAAACCAATCTTGTCCACGGCGCCGTCAGTGCCGATAGCGTGGCCTTCAATCACAGCATAGATGCGATCTCCAGCTTCACGGGCAGCCGTAAGAGGCTTCAGGATTACAGCGGCGACGCCATCCGCGGGCACGGAGCCGTCAGAACGGGCGTCGAGAGGACGGCACTGGCCACTGATGGAGAAGATCTTGCCGTCTTGCGTGGCGTATCCGCCGAGTTGAGGGTACGCAATAGAGACACCACCGACAATAGCGGCATCACAGTCTCCGGCGCGCATGGAGTTGATGGCCTGGTGCAGGGCCACGAGCGAGGATGCGCAGGCAGCGTTGATGTCCATGCTGGGACCAGTCAGGTTGAGCTTGTACGCCGTCAATGTTGATGCGTTGGGATCAAGAACGACTTTGTATCGGCGCTCAAAGGTATCTTGGGGCAAGGCTTGCGCGCCAGACTCGAGGTATGTGTTGGGCGCGATGCCAACAAAGGTGCCAATGTTGGAGCCTTCTTCTGTCTGGACGTCGATGCAGGCGTCGTCGAGGGCCTGCTTGGCAATCATGAGGAACATGCGTTTCTAGGGATTGTGTCAGTATGTGTGTGTAAGTTTGGAGGGGATTGTGTTGATATGTGTGTGTGAGTTTGGGGGAGATTGTGTTGGTACGTGCGTGTATGTTTGGATGCTTATACTACTTACTTGAGGATCCAAGGTTCGAGCTTCCTCGTCTGACATATTCCAATTGCTGCCGCGGAAGTCGTCGAGGCCGTTAATGCTACCGTATCGCGGAACAAAGACTTCTCCCTCGTTCAGGTCAGCATCCTTGGCACCAGATCCGTCGCCTGTACTGATTCCATCGCGCTGCTCCATTAAGAGATCCCACATGTCATCAACAGAGTCAGCGCCGGGGAAGCGGCCCGCCATGCCGATGATGGCATATCCGTCATCAGTCGAGACAACCGAGGTCTTGGCGGTCGATTGACCAGAAGAGGGAGTTCCTGGAGTAGTTGCGAGCTTCTGGTCCGCAGAGATGTCGGATGCATTGCTGGAGATGATGCCAGAGCTTCCAACTAGCTCGGCAAGACGGACGGCTTGTCTGCGGACCGTGGGGTTATAAAAGACGTCAAGAAGAGAGATCTTGGAATCAGGGTATAGGGAAATGAGCTCCTTGTGCAGAGCTGTTAGGAGGATACTGTGTCCACCAGCATTGTAAAAGGTGACGTCTGGTCCAGGAGCTTCGCGCGATCCAAGTACCTTTTGCCAAAGCGCCGTAATAGAAGCCTCCATACGAGTAGCAAGACCTGTATCTACAGCTTGGCTCTTGGGCAGGCTACTGTTGCTATTTTTGTTAGCAACAACTAGTTTAGGAACTACAGGCTTAACAGAGTCTTCCTTCTTCTGGCTGTGGAACTGGAGGAGAACCTGCTTGTGGTCCACCTTGCCGTTTGCATTCAGCGGCAGGCTGTTGACAGCGACGATATCGCCTGGGATAGAGTATGATGGAAGATCGAGAGCGATTCTCTCGCGAATCTGTGCTGCCTCGAGCGTGTTGGGGCAGACAAATGCGACGAGCTTCTCATCAATGACCTGCGTCGAAACCATCATGACCTCGGGGCAGTGGTCCAAGATGCTCTTTTCAATAGCGGCAAGGTCCATGCGGAAACCACGCAGTTTGATCTCACGGTTGTTCATGCGGCCCAGAATGTGTAGCTTTCCTTCGGCACTAATGAAGCCGCGATCACCAGATCGGTACATTCTGACCGTCTTTCCGTCACGCTGAATAGTGCGGAAGTTTTGGGCGGTCAATTCTGGCTGTCCCTTGTATCCACGTGTGACTTGGGATCCAACAATGCAAATCTCTCCGACTTCTTCAGCAGCCAATGCCTCCTCAGCGTCTTCCAGGCAGATCATAATGGATACGTTGGGGTTTGCAATGCCAATGTTGGACGGGTTAGGTAGCTTGCCCTCAGAGTTTGGCACAATCAATTCTGTAGCACAGATGACTGTTGTTTCAGTAGGGCCATAGGCATGGACCAGGTGTACCTTGTTACTCCATTTGTCCAGTAGTCCCGAGGAGGAAGCCTCACCACCAACAGACAGCATTCTCAGCGATGGGAGTGCTCTGCTATCTGGGATTGTGGATAGAACCGATGGTGTTGTGTGGAAGAAGTTGATCTTGTTCAAGTCGATCATGTCGGCAAGATAGTCACCAACCAGTAGCGTGGGATGGTCAACAAAGCACAGGGTGGCGCCGTAGGATAGAGTAACCGCCCATTCCAAGATGGAAGCATCAAAGGCAAACGGCGCAAACTGGAGTACGCGCGAGCCAGAGCCAACCTTGACGACGTTTCGGGTTGCGCTAACGTAGCTGCTAAGGTTCTGGTGCTCGACCATGATGGCCTTGGGCTGACCGGTTGAACCAGAAGTGAAGACAAGGTAGGCAAGATCATCAGGCTGTGCGTCCTGAACAACGTTGGGTCGCTGACCAGCAGGGACATCATCACCAGCCCAAACGCTGACCATCTTGGGCGTAGCTGCGCAGTCTGTAAAGTATTCAGTGTCAAACGAGTCGGAAACAAATAACTTGGCTTCGGCTACGCGCAGCACAGCTTGCTTTCTTGCCAGCGGCAAATTCTTGTCTAGAACGACGAAACAAGCGCCAGCTTTGTGAATCGCAAGAATCCAGGCCACCATATCAAACGATGGGCTCACGTGCAAAACAACCACGTCGTTTCTGCCAGCGCCCAGCTTCTGAAGATGAACAGCTCTCTGATCAGACAGACTGTCCAACTCGCCATAGGTCATGGAGGTGTTGTCCTCACCGCGCGACAAGGCAATCTCCCCTGGCTGAGCAACAGCACGGTTATGGATCCAGTCTGCAACACGCGATGATACCACTGCATCTTCATCTTCCACTGAAGGACCACCAGCAAGTGTCGCAATCTCACGGCTTTCAAAGCACGGAAGCTCCGCAAGCTTAAAGTCAGCCGTCTGCTGAGACAACTTGACGATGCTCAGAAAGTTGGCCTTGATGGCCTCAAGGGCCGCATTGTCAAAGACGGTAGGATCGCTAATGACACCAAGGGCCACGCCGTCCTCGTGTTCCAAGAAGCAGAAGAAAAGATCCCAAACGCCATTGACAGGATACAATGTGCAGCGATCGTCAGCCAACTTGGGGCTTAGCGTCACGGCCACCTTGCTAGCAGCTGTGCTTTCGTTGCCCTTGGCTAGTGTGGCCTCGACAAGCGACATAAAGGGCAGCATCTCGTTCTTCTTGGCAGCCGAGATGCTCTTGCCGACTAGCTTGACTAACTCAGCAAACGAAGAGCCCTGCTTTTGTAGGAGCGCTGACACAGGCTGGCGAATAGGCATAGTGTTGGCCATGTGAGAGACACAGCTTGCGAATCGAGGCTCACGGGCACCAAAAGCAACTTGTAAGATGCCGTCGTGGTGCGGTGTAGGCTTTGCGTGAGCAGCCATGACGAGACCAATAGCGGATGTGGCAACACGGAACCAGGATGTGCGGTAGAGCTTGGACCATGCGGCCAGCTCATCATTGGCGAAGAATGTCCATGTGCTGATTTCACGGTAATCTTGGGAAGTGGTTTGGGGTGGAGGTGTTGTGTGCTTCCAGTTGTAGGTCGTGGTGTTGGCCACCTGAGATAGCCAAAAGGCCGTGGCACTCTCTGCTTCAGAAGAACGCAAATAGGCTTCCTGGCGCTGAACAAACTCTCCGTATGAGGCGGACATATCTGGTAGTTCTTCACCAGAGAGTAATTGTAAAATCTCGCGAGAGAGGTGGCTCATACTTGAACCGTCTACGGCAATGTGGTGGCCCATAGCGTAGAGGGTATAAGCGGACTTTAAGCTGCCATTGGTAACTGTAAAGCTCTGATGTATAATCCACCGGACGGGGAATTCGGTAGAGAGGTTGAGACTGCGGCGCAGAGCTTCTTGTAGTTTGGCGTCGTCGCTTACAATCTCGATGTTTTGGAAGCAGTCTTCGGCGTCGTGGACGGCCATGTATGATTGTGATGTCTTTTGGGCCGATTCGTCAATGTGGAAGGTGGTTCGGAGCATGTCGTATTTGCTGCCAAGTTTGTGTATGTCTTAAACAAACAATCAAGATTAATATTTATTACTTAGTGCTTGGAGACTAGGGTTTCAGGTGGCATACTGTTCATAAGGCTCTCCAAGGTCAGTTCAGACTGGCCAAGGTCGACCTTGAGCGTCAGAAAGTAATGTGTAGCCCATGGTTGTCTGAGATAGTCTACCCAGAGAACCTCTTGGACTTTGGATAGCGGGATAATGGCAGACAGACGCCCTTGTGGTGGGGATGGACGCAGCTGCTCTTGTGAAGGCGCCGCTGGCCCTGTGATGAAGGGCATATGTGTAGTCGACATGATGAAGAGATGTCTATAATGATGGAGACGTATGAGGAAAAGATGAAGAAAGAGAAAGAGAAGTGAGTATAGGCAGTATATATAAGATGGATTCACCGCTTTGGATCATTCTTTGCTGAGCTTCTACTTCTTCCATATATATACATGTAGTTTTCTACAACAAACTGGACATACGTACTCACCAGATATACACACTCCCTCTCTCTCCAGCAGAAACGCTAACAAAACGACCTAATTCTCCGGCTTACACGGGCAAAGACAGGCAGCGTTGCCTAGGGTGTATCTAGACCCAGTAGCCAAACCAACATCTCCGGACACCTTTGCAGCCCCAGGATCCATATTACAAGCGAAGCCATGAACACGAGTCGGCCTAGTTTTCGTCCACGTTACAACGTATATCCACTTGCTTCTTTGTCTTTGGGCGTACGGCGTCAGCATGCCTGCCCATGGCGCGTTACAGTTAGTAACAGGCTTGGGCAGCAGCAGGATCCGCGCTGTAACCTGCGTTTGGAATCGTTTTCAGGATGGATCCGCTGGGCTGACTCGCCTTAACGACCGTTTTGCATGGCACTACCCTTTGGGTTGCATACAGCGCCGGACGGACTAGCGGCGTCTATTTCGCCGGAGGGCCCCTTGGCTTCAGCCGTGACTACGCTACGAGCCAATTTAGTTCTACGAGGAATACTCTACAATTCAATGATAGAAGATATAGCTATAATGTTTTTTGGTAGTCAAAAACTCTGTCGAAATCTTGACACAAAGCTGACGACGGTGGCTTTTTCGTCCTCCGTCTCGTTGCCGTCAAACTTAGCCGGAGGATTTTCGTGGCGATGTCGCCAGCTTACAAACCAAACTGCATAAGCCGAGCGGGACGAACAGCGAAGCCAAAAAGAACAAAAAGAACAATTGCGCCGCTAGAGATTAGATGGGGGTCGCAGTCGGTTGGTTACTGATCGCGCATTGGTGGACGCAAGGTTATGCGCAGCATACGAAACCAGGGAATAATTTGACCGGCGACACGCAGGCCCCTGGGATCACGGGAGGGGCTTGGATGTTTTGCCGGTAAATTTCATCTAAATCAAATCGGCATCTGGGGGCTGGATCACCCAATCGTCCCGTCTGTGGTGAATTGGCTCAGTCAACAGACAAGACGGCACATATGTGAATGAAAAAGTCTGTCGATAGAAGTTGTACATAGCCAAGAGATCCAAATGCTCATTGCCAAGATACCCATCTAACTGTAGCCAAGCATGTTGAGCGACAGCCGGCTATGTACTGTAAGCCTTACTACCAGACGTAGTCATCTCAGCGGAAGATGCCGCCGGCCGGCTCTCGTCACGGCTATTTGCAGATCGAAAGAAGCCCCCAAGATGGCTTCTGTGCAGATTTCTCTCCAACGCGTCATCTTCTGTAAGATCCAGTGCAGACGGACACTTTTTCAAGGGTGTACCGCTAACAAAGTTGCTCGATAAGCAACAACAAACAACCCAACGCTAAAATGAACCGGCTTAATTCCCACCCACCAATCCCGGCCACTCATCGTCAGCAGCCTCAAAAAATTTATCGAGATCCACTATCACGCGATACTGCGGCAGGCAAAAGAAGGGCCCCCTTGCTGTTCGGTCCCGAGGCGCGGCATGTGTCGGATTTCCTCGCTGGGGTCATGCCTCGCATTATCTATACGCATGCAGCAAGGCAAGGGGTTGTGAGCAAGGGAACACTTGCATGCATGCTGTTAGATACAATTTACCCAAATAAATTCGGATCCATGAGTCAGCGGGGTTGGTTGGCAGTAGATGACGAGGCGAGCTAGCCCCCTGCTCTTCTCTCTTTTCTCTAAACTGACAGAATAATTCTCCATTGGGCATCAGTGCACGCGTTGGCTCCAGTGCATGTTGGCAGACATAGGAAACGCTGTCTTCTACATATCACGCTCTCCAAGATGCAGCCATCACAGCAAACACGCGCGACGGCGTCTGCTGCTGCTGCTGCAATGGCAGATCCTGAATCCAGCGCTGCTAGTGAAAAGGACATGGCGGTTCTAGCGCCGCCAAGCGCGGGAGACGCCACTGCCAAGCCGCTCGATGAGGAGAAGAAGATCGAAGACACTGTCAAGCCAGCCGCTCACGATGCTGGTCCACCGCCCGATGGTGGCGCCCAGGCTTGGCTGGCTGTCTTGGGTGGTTTCTGTACCGTATTTGCGAGTTTCGGATGGATCAATTGTATGTAGAACGTTGATGAATATTCTTTTGCAGTTATGATGATGGCTAACATTGACGCAGGCATTGGCATTTTCCAGGATTACTACAAATCGACACTCTTGCAAGCCTACTCGCCGAGTACTGTGGCCTGGATCCCTTCCACCGAGTCATTTATGCTCTTCTTCTGGGTATGTGCCACGCCTCTGCTTGTCAATTATTGTACTGACGAAAGATATAGGGCCCCTTCGTAGGCAAGCTGACCGACGACCTTGGCCCTCGCCTCCCCATTCTGATCGGATCATTTCTGCACATCTTTGGCCTTATGATGACGTCGATATCCACGGAATATTACCAGATATTCCTGTCTCAGAGCGTATGCAGCGCCATTGGCTGCTCGTTCCTCTTCTACGCACGTAAGGATACCACTCGATACTGATCAAAATTATGTACTAATCGAACTCTATGTATAGCGATTGTCGCCTTGGGTAGCTGGTTCAAGAGACACCGCGCGCTGGCCTTTGGCATTGTCACAGCTGGATCCAGCATCGGTGGTGTGGTGCTTCCCATCATGGTCAACCATCTTGTAGTCAGAGTCGGCTTCGGATGGGCCATGCGAGCCACTGCGTTTCTCCTGTTTGGCCTGCTCATCATCGGCAACTTGACTATTACTTCGCGCCTCCCGCCTCTTAAGCGCAAGTTTGATATCCGCGACTTCATCATGCCCTTTGCCGAGCCAGCTTTTCTCCTCCTTACCATTGGCGGATTCATCATCTATCTCGGCGGATTTCTGCCCTTCAATTTCATCATTACACAGGCCAAGGCTGAGGGCATGTCCACGGAGCTCGCCAGCTACATGGTCTCTATTGTGAATGCCGCATCGTATGTTCAGCTCGCTAGTTTTTCGAAGATTATTACTAACGTATTCCCTTCACAGCACTTTCGGGCGTATTCTGCCCGCCCATTTCGGCGACAGATATGGCGTCTTCAACGTCATGGCCATCTTCACATTTCTCAGTGGCCTCTTTACGCTGGCTGTATGGCTTCCCGCTCGCTCCAACGCAGCACTTATTGTCTTTGCCGTTCTGTACGGCTTCACCTCGGGCTGCATGCTCTCCATTGTACCTGCTATGGTGGCCTCCATTACGCCTGATCTAAGCAAACTTGGATCCCGCAACGGATCGCTCTACGCCTTTGCAGCTGTGGGTGTCCTCTTTGGAAACCCAATTGCAGGCGCCCTTGTCAACAGCCAGCACGGCGAGTATACTGGCCTGATATTGTTTTGCGGTATTGCTCTGCTCGTAGGTTCCGTGTTTGTTCTTTTGTCCAGACACACTTTGGTTGGCTTTAAGCTGCTCGCCAAGGTATGAGAGACGAAAGAGTTCTGTAGTTGCTGTTTATACTCTTCGGTTTCTGGTCGCTGTAAATGATGTCGGAAGTTCAAAAGCAAAAATAATCGCGTTAGATAATTTTGCACCATGTGCCTATTCTTGTAACACAATAATTAAAGTATTATAATTCGAGTCTATTTTTATCGATCGCTGTGCATTGTACATAGGTCGCAACTGGTGCTTCTATTTGGCGTCTTTGCAGAAGATATTTTGACCAGCCTGAATAGAGTCGTTAGTACAACGCTGCTAAAACACAGCAGGATATACGCTTCCGTGACTTACGATAGCCAAAGCGCAGCAGGAAGCCTTCTTCTCGCTCTTGGCACACTCGGCAATAAGCTCCTGTGCAGTGGTGGAAGATCCTAAATTTGACATATAGTAATTAGTTTCCATTGCTCGAAAGATAACCACAAAAAACGCGGCCTGCCTGAAGGGTTCACGCAGTTGGTGGCAGCAAAGCCAGAGCTCTGAGTGCAGCACTGGGGGTTGATATAGAGGCCGCTGGACGGGCATGCGCTGGAGGCAGCGGCGGCAACAGCGACGAGAGAGGAAATGATGAAAAATTGCATGGTGTCTTTTTTGCTGTTGTTGACGATGATGACGATGATGGCGATGATACTGAGAGTAAAGAGTACAGCAGTGCAGAACAATTCCTATATATCCACATGTATATACAGGAATGTAAACACCCTACAGGGATAGCCTCCCTTCGTGATTCAATGAGCGCTGTGCACATTTCTTCTGCTATTAGGTATTGCCCCACGCAAGGGACGGCCCTAGAGACAGCGATGTCCCGCTGGAATTTCTTGTAATACAGTACTTTTAGTAGTATAACTCGGGTGTATTTCTATCGAAGACGGCCGTTTATCATATATAATTGCGTACATACTTGCACATCTCCTAGTAATGGCTGTCGCGCACAACAAAGCCTTGCTTGGGATGCTTTTAGATGGCATCTCGGCACATAAGGCCCTGACCAACCTGGATAATACGGTTAATACAGCGACGCCAAAACAGAACAAAATAGATATTTCCGTTCCTTACAATAGGAGGAGCGCAGCAAGCACCCTTCTTGGCAAGCTTGGCGCACTCAGCATTGAGGGCCTTTGCAGTGGTGGCAGATCCTTTATGACACATATCAGCTTTAGAGTTCAATGCTAGAAACATCAGAAGGAATCCGACTTACCCGAGGGGCCGAAGCAGATGGTGCCAGCAAGACCATTGTCCTCAGTGCAGCACAGGGGGTTGGCGTAAAGGCCACCAGCTGGGCATGGGCCGGCCGCAGCGACGGCGGTAACAAGAGAGGCGATGACAAGGAACTGCATGATGTCTTTTTTGATGATGATGATGATTGTGAGATTCAAAGGCCACAACCATGTAAACCAGCACACATGCCTACATATATATATACCCGAATATATACACCATACATGGATACATTCCCTTTGTGATTCATAGGACCCTGTCTTCCTTCCTTCTGCTACGAGGCATCGCCGCACATAACAAAGGGCCGGCCCGAGAGATGGCGATGTCCCGGGAATGACAAGTCATGTTGGTCCCTGTTTATGTTACTACTGCACTACGACCAAGTCCATATCGGATGAAACTGGGTTCCTCTCGCATGCACTGGAGATCCTCTTTCCAGCCATGCCAAATAAGATCCATTTACAAAACGCATGCTGGAGGAGATTTAGCCCTGGGGGGGGGGCGCGGTGGCAAACAACAATCGGCTGTGATGCTTCAAAGAGGAACACGTGGGGGCTACTTTGTTGAGATGAAAAGCAAATGCATCATTTCAATTATTTTGTAGTGTTTCCTTGGGAAAGAATACTGAATGGACTTGTTACAGAACTGCGCAGGTCATGGCCAGACTTCAAGTTCGAATAGGGGGCTGCGTCAGACTCTTCATTGGAAAATACGCAGGGCTTGCTTCAGTAATCCATCATGATATACCAATGTATGCAAAGTATAAATACTATTGGCTAGAACTATTTCGGCTTCGAAGAACGTTGATTACTATTGCAATTCATGGGCTATGTTACATGACGATTGCCCCATACAAGCCGGTGTTTCGGCGGCGATATCTGCCCTACTGACAGCTCATCATCCCGTCTTTTCCGTCCCATGCATAGATTCCACATTGGATGATGCCATTCGCTTTATTTTCTTCTCCATCGTCGCAAAAATGCACCCATTTGGTTATAGCGGGAGATCCAGCCATACTTGGCGCAAGTGCCCGTGAGGACCTGCATAATCCCGTAAAAAGACGGACATGGCGAAGATGCCATTGCTTACACCGCAATTGGCGAGCAAATGGGTATCGCTTGGATTAACAGGCTTTCAATTGACATGTCAGTGAGCGACTAGTATTAGTTTCGGATGTGCGTATGACCCAAATGTCCCATTCTCGTCTATTCGGACACTAGCTGCTTCATTAGTATGGTGGATGGCCTGCGGATGCATCACTGGACTGTAACATATAGATGGGCTAGGATAACACTGTTTCTGATTATGTATTTCTATGGAATATATCGATCGCAGTAATTTTCTTTGAGAATTTTACAAGGAGCTGATTAGAACCTTCACGCAGTGGTGGTCGGCGCCAGTCTAAATGTCGACGTTAGCCTACAATTGCCAATAGGGCCAGAATAACACGAAATCTCTTCTTACCTTGGTATGGTCGCAACAGTATGGATCCTTTTTATAAGTGCTGCAAACTGCAGAATGCTGATCTGGTGTTTTTGGTGATGCTATAATTCGCAGAGCATGTTAGTAACATTGCCTCGCCTGATCATCGAAAGCCACGAATAGGACGCACCAAGTGCATCGATGCACCCTTGGCCTACACCTTCCACCACATAATCGCAGCAGCTAGGGACAGCGGATCGAGGGTCTGCACATATTCCTTTCTCAGTGGTCTGAGCAGCAGCAACAAGTGCCATCAAGAGCGTAGCAATAAGAAACTTCATTGTGAGAGATGACTGTAGACTTCGTTTTGGTGGATGGAGAACGGATGGTCCAGAGACTTATTCAGGAGATGGTATATAGTGTTTATGGTTATATATAGGGATGTAGAGACTGCCCCCAAGTGAACCCCTTTTGCCTTGTATTCCTGCACTCAGGTATTTATCGCCCCGCGTAAACGCCATCCCGTGAGGCTTAGCTCTCAACGATCGTCAATCAGCCAACTTTTATATGAGGCTCGAGTCCACTTTGAAGACATTTAAATTCCTGAATGATGTATTTTGTACGTCATTTCTGGGTCGAAAATATGGGCCATCTATCGGTTTTCTTGAAATAACCCTTGAGGGGGCGATCAGATGAGGAGCCGTTGCCCAAACAGTGATACAGGAATGTGGATGCCCTAGACCAGGGATGAAGGAGTATCCACGCCACTGTGATGGATTCTGAACAGCGAGGGCGATTTAAACAAAATTGACGCGTTTCGAAAGGCACAAGTGCTTGTTTCTTTTGAAACGAACATGTGGAGGTACACGTAAAGTTAATGTTAAACGATCCATGGATTTGGGTGGCGTCAAAGGTTAGCATCGTAATCACATCGCTTGACGGGGGCTTCGCCATCTCTAGTCTGTGTTTCCTGCTTTTCCTTTTCCATATCTTATAATGAAATGGAAATTGAACAAAGTTTTAACCTCTTTCTATCTTTCTATGCAACAGTGTAGCCGCCGTCAATGACAAAATCCGCGCCAGTAGCATATGTCGAAGCATCCGATGCTAGATATAGATAAATGCCCTGCAACTCCCCTGTCTCGCCGAAACGCCTGTGAAAAAAAAAAATCAGTAGATGTAGACGGATAAAAGATGGAATACATACCCCATGGGAATTTTATCCGTAATGGCACTCATGACTTCTTCGGCGACAGCGCCAGCGATGCCGGTGTTGATGTATCCCGGAGACACAGAGTTGGCACGGGCAAACCCAAGCCATTCGATCGCCAGAGATTTACCTGCCAAGTCACACAAAACGTTAGAATATTTCTTTTAAAATCATTGAAGTTCGGGTAGGATACACAAAAGAGCGAGGTGCTTACATAGATGAATTACAGCCGCCTTGGACGCGTTGTAAATGGCCTGGCGCCGGGGAATATTGACAATGTGTCCAGACATGCTGGCTGTCGCAATGAAGCTGCCACTCGAGAAGCCATCGAGTTTGGCTCCATCGGATGTGGTGCCTTCGAGCTTTTGTCGGCGAAAGTGCTTTCCCGCCACATGTGCGCAGTAGACCACGCCATCGGTGTTGATCTTCATAAGGTCGTGATATCTCGACATGTCGGCGTCGATGAATGACTCGTCGCCCCAAGAGACACCGGCGTTGGCAACAAAGATGTCCAGACGGCCACCAAGGTCAGAGATGGCCACAGTGACGGCTTTGTCGACGGCTACATGGGAAGTGACATCAACACGATACGCCTTGCCTACAATTGATATCAGTACACATAGCCTCGCTCTCCTACCTCAGTATAGGTTGCCACTCACATTGAACACCAAACTGGGTAGCAATCGTCGCGGCTGTTTCATCAGCATTGCCATTAGAATTGTACCAGATGGCAACATTGGCACCGGCTTCCGCAAATGCTTTTGCTACAGCGAGTCCAATGCCACCTCCGGCTCCGGATATAATTGCCGTCTTGCCTTTGAGGGAAAAGAGGGACATGACCCCGCGATTCGGCAATGGGGGAAGCGTGTTGTTGCGGCAAAAGATGCCATTATTCATGCTCTCAGCCATCGTGAGGTATGGGGGTAATATATTTTGGAGGATTGGGATTCTTGCAACGTAATTCTAAAAGCGTGAAAGGGTTGGGGAGAGTGTCAACCGTTGGAATAGTCGTCTTACGTGGAGGTGACCCCCACATAGAAGGATAATGGAGTGGCTGTTGCAAGTTGGATATTCGTGTCTATTGGACTTCCAATAAAATAAGAAAACTAAAAGTACAATAATTATAGGACGACCACAAGCTATAGTGACGTAATAGTTAGAAAGGGCCATTGGTACGTACACCTGATGAAGCAAGGCTCTGGCGCGCCCTACGAACGATCAACGACACGCGCGTACTTAAGCTTGGCAGACAAAACACTACATACATTTACTACTATGAACATTTAAATCTATATTTTCATATCATGGCATCTAGTAAACCTGTTTCTACAGATGTACTGACTGCCTTTGGCGTAGATGCCGATGCGCCGCTCAAGGCCCTACCCGGAGGCAGCTTGGTGTGCTACTTGGCCGGAGACAACGTGGTGCTGCGCCCGTCTGAAGACGATGTTGAATCACAGCAAATCGCTGAAATTTTAAGAAAGCTGAATAACCTAATGCAACCATCTGCACCATATCGAGTCAGCAATCCAGTGGCTGTGGCTACAAACCCAAACTGCTTCGTCTACTGCGGATGGACCGCCTGGTCATTTGTATCTGGGGAACCCCGGGAAGAATTCCGTTGGGACGAGTCGTTGCGCACTTGTCGTGGATTTCACCATGATATTGGGAAAATTGGCATTGTAAAACCAGAATTTATCAGCCGGCGCATGAACCGTTTCCGCGAGGCAGACCTCGTAGCGTGGGGGGAGAAGGGTCTTGACCAGCTCCCAGTCACTACGAACCCGGCTGTGCTCTCACGAATTGAGGCGCCGATGCGCCGGCTGGAGGCTTTGAAACGTGAATTTACACATGATTTACCGAATCAGCTAGTCCATGGGGATATGGCGGGGAACATGCTCTTTGACGAAGATGGCAAACTGCCGCCGGGGATCATCGACATGACGTTTTATTGGCGACCTGGTGGACTGGGAGCAGCGATTATGGTGGCCGACAGACTTTTATGGAATGATGAAGGGGATGAGGCTGTGAAGATGTACGGAACAGATGCAGATTCTATACAGCTGCTGCTGAGGGCACTGCTCTTCCGTATTGTGACATGGGCGATTGATATTGTGGTGGTGGACGCAGAGCCTGACAGGATTTGGGCCGAGAAGATGCTACCAGTGGTAGATTTTGAAGCCGCAGTTGAGATTGTCAGTAAGTTTGTGACTTTAGATGACTAGTCAACCTTATTTACACCTCTAGAGTATCCTACCTCAAGATTGGGTTCCTTTCAATTATTTTACTTGATGTAACGATTTAACCCTTCTCTCGCCATCCTTGCACAAAGTTTATCCAGTTTCTCATACAGCGTAGAAATGCTTTTGAGCTACACTTTCAACCTCGGCCAATCATGTATAGATATTAAAATACGGGTTTGTTATATACTCAATGGTCTAGCCCAGTCGCAGGATCAGCTGCGCGTCTCCAAGCCGAACAACTGCACTATGACGTGTCAAGCAGGGTAGGTGCACCAGGATCCTACGACTCACACGGCGTGGAACCTGCATGGTGGCTGCATCCAAACAAGATGAGAAAAAAAATGATAAAGTTCAAACAAGTGCGAAAT
Organism: [Torrubiella] hemipterigena; assembly: GCA_000825705.1. NCBI lineage: Eukaryota > Fungi > Ascomycota > Sordariomycetes > Hypocreales > Clavicipitaceae > [Torrubiella] hemipterigena. Next base: position 2,323,250 of record CDHN01000005.1, read on the forward strand.
CATGTCATCCTTCTGTAACTATCTAGATGATATATAAGTAGTGCAATGGTGGCACCAGCAACCCCACCCCAGCATCACTGCAACCTCGCAAAATTCCTCCTGCCTTCCAACTCTTCTTCTTCATCACAACACCATCACCACTCCGGCATCATGGGTTTCGACATTCCCGTTGAGATTCTGGGCAAACAGCCAGTCCTCCAAATCTACACTCAAATCTCCTCAATCTATGCGGTCCCATCGCCCTTAGACCGCCCGCGCATCAGCGCCACGCTCCGCACTGGCCTGGAGCGCCTAACCGCCACCTTCCCTTGGATCGCCGGCCAGGTCGTCGATAAGGACACCGTTAATAAATCTGGCGAATTCCACATCGTTCCGTATGAACAGATACCTCAATTGACCGTCGTTGATCGGAGTAGCGGCCATGATAGCCTTCCCTCGATGGAGGAGATGGCGGCCGCCAAGTTCCCCGCACGCATGCTCGATGAAGACCTCATTGCACCAGAATGGACACTGCCCATGCTGAATCCCAAGCGAAATGCAGATGCCCCATTCCCTGTTTTCCTCGTCCAGGTTACATTTATTGATGGCGGCCTTATTCTCACCTTTAACACTGCGCACACGTGCTTTGACTTTATCGGCCAGGCCCACGTCCAGTATCTGCTCTCCAAGGCATGCCAGGGAGAAGCTTTCACCGAAGACGAAATAAGGGAGGGAAACCGCTCAAGACATGATGTTGTTCCTCTTCTAGATGGCTCGCACAACCTAGAAGCCGTGGTCGGACACATGATCAAGAAGCCGAGAGACGGCGACGCTGCGGCTACCGCTCAATCACCGCCAAAATGCACCTGGGAATATTTTAACTTTCCGCCACAGTCGCTGGAAGCATTAAAGGCAGAGGCTAGCTCATCGATTACCTCTGGATTTGTATCGACAGATGACGCCTTGACAGCAACCGTCTGGCAGGCCGTGGCACGAGCACGCGCACATCGCCTCGATCTCACTCAACCCGTCACCTTAACTCGTGCTGTGGATTCTCGCACAAGTTTAGGTGTCGCTAAAGAGTACCCAGGGTTACTTCAGAGTCAGATTTACTACGACTACCGGCTGGGTGACCTGGTCTCGGCCCCGGTAGGCGTTGTTGCCGAGAAGCTGAGGGCGGGTGTCAACCAGGAGCAAATTGGTTACTCGACACGGGCAATGGTCACCTTGCTTAACAAATTGGAAGACAGAAGCATCGTTTCATTTATTGCCAATATCGATCCGGCCTCCGCATTGTGCATTAGCTCGTGGGCGAAACCAGATTTGTACAGCCTCGAGTTTGGACTTGGACTGGGCAAGCCGGTGAGTGTGCGTCGGCCGGGCTTTACGCCCGTGGAGAGTTTGGCGTATTTTGCCCCAAAGAGTGCAGAAAAGGGGATTGCCGTCATGATTTCTTTACGGGAAGAGGAGATGGCGGCGTTGAGAGCGGACAAAGTGTTTACCAAGTACGCGGAGTACGTTGGATAAGAAAACAATGTCGCATGTGTATTGTATATTATACATTCACTGTCTGTTAAATTTAATTTACAATCTTTTTAACTTAATATAATTCGCACATACAAACTTTATGATGTGTTTCTTGCAAATTTTAAGTAACAGTGTAAAGGTAAATGTCTATAAAGTGCTTGGAAGTAACAATTGTATACCTCTGGATTATTAAACAACAGAATTCATAAGCAACTTTGCGAGAATATGAAGCTTGCTTTAGGAAAGATCATGTAGTAGAAATGTTGATCTTGATAAATGTCGTTGTATATACTGTTTGTATACCTAATCCGAATCGTCATTCGAGTCGTTTTCTCCCGTTGCAAATTCATAAAAGAAATCGGATACTCCAAACGAAACTTCTCGCCGCGTGATAGAATTCTCTCCATTATCCATCCAATTCATTGAATCACCGCTTGTCTTACGCTGTAGTTGCGTAGTCCTAGTATCCAGCATGACAGAGTCCAGTCCATCATCCAAAACCGTGAGTTTAACGACACTATTGTTTTGTGTTAGGAATACCATGACACTGCCTTTGGAATGGATCGGCGGGCTGTCATAAACTGGTGTTCCCAAACGACATGGTCCTGGAAGCTTAAAGACTCTGTTTCCGTCTTTGGCAATCCAGTCATCATCGTAAACCAATCTCAATGTATCATCAAAAGAACTGGTCAGCTCTCGTGTATTGCTTTTCAAGTTCCAGTAGCCATCAGCTCGTCGCCATACATTGACATCTGACGTGGGAAATGCGGGAAAACGCAAGTTCGTGTCCGTCATTGTCATATGGTTCTTTACTATTCTCGTGAGTCGGGTTCCAGTGAGAACACAGAATAGATCAACAACGTGCGTGTATGTTGGGTGGGAAGTGTATATGATTGCCAGTTTCGAACTGTTAGGAAGGAAGGAGCCATCGAAAATGAATCCTCTTCCTTCACAAACTTGGCTCTGATATGAAAAGTATTGGCTTATTGGAAACCGGTGAACGCTATATCTCCGCCTGCCTCTCAAGTTGTAGATGACTACCAAAATATCGTCCTCGCTCATATCCTCCGAAAAGAACAAAAGAGATACTGGCAGGACTGGTATTGAGCGTATCAAGTATCCTGTTTGCAAATTCCACACTGTTAACTGTTCGGCTGTATCTTCAATCCAAGTAGCTATTGCTAAATATATACCGTTTGGCGAGATGGCAACCAATGGCTCGGGATGGCTGGCCTCGCCATGGTAAGTGGATGTAAAAACACTTTGTAAGCTGTCCGTATCATAGACAGCAACACACGCAGTCTTGTGAAACGAGCAGATTAAATATTTCCCATCGGCCGAAAATTGCACCATATGTTGATTGGTTTTCATTGTGCGAATGCTGCGGTTAAATGTATCATGGAGCTCAATTGTGCCATCAGTAAACTGGACAGCTACCATATCCTGAGATGAGACTAAAAGCGATTGGGCAGCGTTGGAATAGCCACCTTCATCTACTGTATAAGGAACTGTTGCCTCATCTAGAGATGAATTAAAAATGGCGATAAATGACCGAGATGCAAGAGCCGCGACCTGGCTTCCATCGCCAGTGGCACAAATGGTTTCGATATCAATATTCACAGTAAATTGTCTCCAGGTAATGTCAAGGGTTTCAATATTGAGACTGTATATCCATTTAGAACAGTACATGTCGACAAAGGTGCCGCATTTTGAAAACTGTGCGTGGTCGATGAAACCAGATACACCCGTAGGATTTGGCTGGCCGGTCCAAACCCTGATGTTATCGCGGATATTCCAAAGCTCCGGCTCGCTGGATCCCGCACTCACTAGGAGCAGCCTATTGTCCTGGGATATAATCAACATTGACGGGCGCTTCGTATTAGATGTAATCTCGGCCAAAATCTTTCCATTTCGTGAGTTGCCGACGATAATGAGATTGTTTGGTCCACATGAAACCGAGATTGTCCCGTCTGGAGACAGTACATTACATGGGTACTGGCGTCTAAGATCTTTCCACACAGTTTCGATACTACCAGTTTCAGAGTCTGTAATTATTCCGCCCAGTGATTCGGTTTCTTCAGTAGAGCTAGAGCAAGTCTGAGCAACGCTCTCAGCAATGCTCTCATCAATGTTCTCCGCGCTGCTCTCAACGTGACGGCCATAACCACTATCCACACTGCTGATGATTTCATCCTCATTTTCATCACCCTCCAGACTGTGACTACTACTTTCATATATACTTTCCCAATCTGGTACGTTGTGCTCATGAAATTCGCTGTCATCAGAGCTGCTGTCGGTGTTGTAAGATTCCGGGTTGGATTCAACTAACTCGAACAGCCTCTTTCCAAATTCTGTATCAGTAAAAGGCATTGACTTGACTTCCTGCATAGTGACTGCGTTCCATCCGCGCCCGTTGAATTCATGTAGGCCTTTATATCGAGAATAAAATAGGTATTTTCCTTGTTTTGATGGTAGCAGAAAGGAAAATCCAGTTAGCTTCTGCTTTAAGACGCCACTTTGTGCGTCTACAATGTGAATATCCCGCCATGTCGTATGCACAACGATGAGTCGTGAGTCCGATGAGAAATGCACTTCGCAGATACTGTAGTTGAAGACTTTGGTAAACCTTTCTGAGCCTGAAATGGTGTCCCAGACTTGTACAGAATTGGCTGACGCTGCTAGAAGTAGTCGTCCGTCGTCGGAATACTCCAAATGATCCGTATAGGGTAAAGTCGACAGGGTTTGTAATAGGCTATCCCAATGACCTTGGATTCCTTCAACCTTAACTCCCAATGAAACGGCATGTTTTTTGAAAGTTGTTCTAATGAGACTTGATGTAGGACAAAATACTAGGCCAGCACCATATATTTGCAATGGAGAAGTTTCATAATCGTGTACAAATAAAAGAAAGCGATGCGCATCTTTTAGAAATGCAAGGAGGTTTAGTAATGGGTGTTCAGCTGCCTGTTGACGTGTTAAAATAGAACTTTTTGTTGACGTATAAAACGTTGCTTACCAATATGTAACTTTGCAAATTAATGATGGACGACACTGAATTTGAAAAGTCTTTCAATAACATTGCACATTCTATCCAATGCAGAAAATGTTTGCAAAGAAAGTCACTGATGACGCCGATTTCACTGCCTTCAATTTGGGCGTCCAATACATGATGCACCCAATTTTTAGAGGCATACTGTACACTACCAGGGATACAGTCCTGAATATGGATATCGTCAACCTCTTCGAGAAATGTAAGAGGATCGCCTAGTTTGCAGATATCTCTCATCAACTTTGCATCCAATAGCTTTATGCACTTGAAGGCTATGGTACCGTGTGCCTCTGGAATAGGGATGACGTATGGCGACTCTGCATTAGGAGTGTCCAACGCTGCCTGCACAAAATCGCTGAACGATTTATGGTAAATTTCAATCGCATCATCTTGACCAGTCGGTAAATTTATAACCGAGTGTAGTGTTTTCAAAAGACTCTTCACAACATCTAGCTTGATGCTAAACATTTCTGAGAGTATCCGCCTCGACAACGGTGTTCTGGCCAGAATAATTGCATAAATGAGGTTTTGAAGATCGGCATGTCGTTTTATACCAACGCTTGCAAACGCAATTTTTAACACTGGCTCGTAAATTTCGTTTAACTGATTTGCACCAGCAGACACACTACTAAGCCATTCTTCCAACTGATCGTCGGGCAAGCTCTCCTCGTTTGTGAGAAATCGATACAGAGTTGCTGCATAGATAAAGAGCGGCGAAGGTGTCACTGCGCGAGTAATCAAAATCTCCTGCTGGACTTCCGTTGGCCAGGGATTTTGCTCGATATCGAACTGCTGCTTTATTCGTGTAAACATGTCTGACATGTATACTTGGATATCTTTCTGAGTCTCCTCTGAGAATTGAGCATCTTCTAGATGCAAATTTATGTAATCCTCTCCTTCGACAATGAATTCTCGGACTCGTGACTCGAATGTACCGGCAGCTCGGCTAGTTAGAAGAATGTTGAACCTCTGCTCCGTGGAGTTGAGCCCGGAAAGTAGCGCAATCAAAGGGCCTAGGTCGCCATGATCTGCACATTCGTCGAGGGCGTCAATGATTATGACAAAAGTAAAGCTTGACATCTTACCCTTATCAAGAAGACGTCCAAGAGGGGTTCTGAAAAGAGTATCAAATTGTGTCTCAAGTCCTTTGTCTCGAAGCCAGGTTTTGTCCTTGCCTGAAAGCGCGTCCGCAACATGACGAGCAAGTCCTGGGACACAGTGGATTGCTCTATCCATGATGGTGGATAGGATATTGGCACTTTTCGTTCTGTCCTCGTCACCTCGTCTGAAAAAGTAGGAGCCTGCAAGAACTCCATCTTTGGCGAAATTCGCTGCCATCGTTCGGGCAATGGTCGATTTTCCAGTGCCTGCCAGTCCGCGCACCCAGAGAATATTAGGTCCTGTGTTTGACGCAGCCCAGACTTTGATACGCTGCTGGATTGTCTTTCGTGTGCTTTCAAAACATTTTCCGGCTCGTTCAGAGTCTATGGAATCGAATTGGGCTTTTGTGTCGACAAACATGTCAAGTTTGACAGTTTCGAGCTTTTTACTGCACTACGGTCAGCACAAATGTCACAGTTCTTAAACTTGGCCAACATACCTCTTGGCCTGAGCCAGCATTTCCACTCCATCTGCAATCTCCTTTGTATAGGCGACGCCTTTAGTTTGTATGTCGAGAAGACTTTTGATATCATCCGCTATACTGATAAGGGCTTTGGTTTGCTGGCCCGCGCTCAATACAAGCTCGTCCAGGTTTGATCGGACGGCTTGATCGGTTACGAGTCGAAAGGCGTTAAGAACAACTTCTTCCGCGTCATTTACAGCCTTGACCTTTGTCTCCCAATCGTCATATTTAACAGCATCTCTAACTGTACGCATTATCCACCTTCTGTAGAATCGTCGAGCACTCTCCATTTGAAAGATGATGATGGAGACATAGAGCTGAGTGATTTCATGTTCGAGTGTAATACGGGCACTAGGCTGCAAATTAAGGTGTTTTGGCCATAAGAGTTGCTCCATACCAACATAGAGCTTCATACGGGAAAGAACCTTGATAAAGCTAGCTTTGTGCTCTGCCTCAACTGTGCTGATATTTGTCACCAGTGGAAGGACTAGCGCAACGCCTGCCCAGGCCATAGATGCCTCGGGGGAAGCTTTGAATGCCTCAGCAACGTAGTCTTTGAATCCAACGAGAGTTGAGCTGAGTTGTCCAGCTTGATCCATCAGGACAAAGTCGTTGCCGAATAGCGTATATTTGATTCTGCTGTTTGTGAGCTCTTCAAGTCCTTGCTCTGTTATAAGTGCCATTTTCTCCGGACTGTTGCCTAATACCGAATTGCTAGTGCTCTCGGAGCCAGAATCCTTGTCGAGGTGCTTAGCGAGAAGCTTTTCGTACTCCTCAACGAGGGTTTTGTTTTCTTTTCGAACTTGATCATACGCCCGTGGCCAGAGTGATACAGGCGGTCCATCTGGCACAGTAGCTGCTATTTCGGGCGCATTTTCGGTAGGTATACTGTTTTCTACAGGGGTAGATACTGCAGAATGAGCTGAGCTTGCTCTCGAAGAGGCGCGGCTGCGTAGGGAAAGTTCATCTCCAGAATCGGTCGGTGGCGCCAAACTATCTCCTAAGCGCTTGTTCTTGGAGCGCCGAACCAGCTTGTCGAAGAAGCTCGGTTTTGACGGCATCTTGCCTCAATCCGCGACTTATCCGCCGAACAACAGAGCAGCTAATTGTTCTGAAAAGCGAAACTTGGAGAAGCGGTCGCCAACGAGGGGCTGAACCTGCATAGGCACAGCCTGACCAATAGCGTGTGCAGGTAGACTTGCCAGGGTTCTTGTTGGTATGATTTCGGTTCGTAAATGAATATATAGATGTAATTTCTATATATACTATTACCTGAGACATATAAGATAAGTTCTGTTAGTAATATTACTATGATATTACTCGGAATACAGAACTTATACCGACGCCTAACCTACGCCTTATAAGCTCTGCCTAAAGTATCAGTATCGCTAACTACCCTATAAGAAAATACAAGTCAACAAACCCTAAATATAAATTTGATTAACAGTTATAATTTAGTTTTTTCTAAATGAATAAAATACATAACTCTTATTATTGTATTTCCCTATAAAATATACCAGAGTGAGACGACTTCTTGGGAGAGTTTAGCACAATTTCAAAATTTATCTAATGAGTTTCACTCCTGAACTTAGAGCTTTTACAACACCCGCGATATAAATCTAGATATAGAATATATAGTAAAATTTCTCATAAAATATAAAAATGTGTATTTACAAAAATGTACAAAATATCAAACTATTTCTCATGTCCATCACGTCTACGCCAACAAGTCCTTGCCCACATCGGGAATCAAGCTCTCGACCTTTTGCTCCCAGAGAGAAATAAACTTGGGGCTAAGATCATCGACCTTGTAGTTGTCATTCACCAAGAAATGCGTAGCATCCTCAATAGGCTTGGTGATCTGAGGAACAAAAGGAGGCAAAACACCACGAGCATGCCTAGCGCTGCGCGTGATGCCGCCGTTGATGCAAGACGCATTGGCAAAGCCAGAGTCAGCAGTCGCCTTCCAGATGGCAGTGGAGTCGTCAAGCATGGCCTTGGTCCAGTACTTGCGGCAGTCAGCAGCCTCGTAGACGTACTGGGCAGGCATACCATCGGCAAAGTTGGGGCGGAGGATGGCATCACGCACGTTGTGGCTGGCAGCAAGTGTGCGGTTGATGGCGAGATCGTTGTAGCGCGCAAAGTCGGCCTGGTCGTCCTGGTCGGTGGACAGGTTGACACCGTCCTGGACAAAGGTCTTGATGACGTTGTAGGCGTAAATGTTGGAGCCCTTGACACCGCCAACGCCCTGCATGGCATCGCGGGTGGGACGGCCGCCAAAGACGACGGACTTGACGCCGGCCTGGAGACGGAGCAGCTCGGAGACAATAGTGCAGGTCGAGGCGCAGTAGCCGTCGTACAGAAGGACAATGTTCTCGGCGAGGAAGGGCTGCGTGCCGTTGGTGCGGTTGCCGTAGCCGGTAACGGTGATGCCACCAACGCCCTTGAGGTTCTCAAAGTCGTAGCGCATGCGGTTGGTGTACCCTGTGTCACGGTACGTGTAGGGGCCACTCTTGTCCTCGATGGAGGTAAAGTGCTTGTTGGTCGAGTTGAAGTCGTTTTGGTACGCAAAGGCAATGGACTTGAGGTTTTCGTTGGGGTGGTCGTCGACGTAGTTGGAGTACATCTTGGCCAGGCCCTGCCACGTCTTGGTAGACTTGAAGCGCGAATCACCTTCCTGGATGATCTGGGGGAACAGCTGGCGGAAGAGATCGTAGCCGAGGTAGATGAAACCACCGCCGTTGGCCTGCAGATCCAGAATCAGCTTGGTCTTGCCGTCGCGGACGGCCTTGGCCAAGAAGGTCGAGACGACATCCTGGAAGTCCGAGTTGGACTTGGGAGCAAAGGATGTGAGTGTCAGGACAGCGGTGGTGTTGTAGCCGTTGCCCTCGAGGTAGTAGCCGGATGCGACACCGTCACGAGAGATGACGACAGGCTTGGGGTATCCGGGAAGCTGGGTGACAGCAGCGGCGGGACCAGCAGCACCGCCAGCAGCAGCAGCATGCTTATCGTTCCAGAGGGGATCGCAGAAGCGGTTGTAGAAGGACTGGCCATCGGTGATGCCGCTGAAGTCGCCCTGGATGAGGGCAACATTCTCCACGTTGCGCACAGTGCCGTCGCTCATGGTGTAGTTTGTCCACTGACCCTGGTACATGAAGCCGTCACGGCCACCGAGCGAGTGCTCGCCGTAACCTCCAGAAGATGCCTTTTGGGCAAGCTGGTAAAACTGTGTGTTGTAGGAGGCGTCGACATCCTGGCTGCCACCAGCAAGAGCAGAGTTGCCCAAGACAAAGTCGGAGGCAGACTTGCCGTTGATCTTGGTGATGGAGAGCGCCTGGTCGCCCTTGGAGTCGACATCGTTCTTGAACTTGATCTGGGGCGTGGCATTGCCGTCAGAAGAGAACGAGACGAGGCCACCATAGCCGTATCGACCGAATCGGAGGGCGCGGCCGAGGGCATCGGGGATGATCAGCATGTGGCCGTCATGGGCAGGGTTGTACATCTTGCCCATGATGTCGGCCTGGAAGGCATACTCGCTGGTGTAGCGGTTGTTGACGACATTGTCACGCACGGTGTCGAAGACGGCGTACATGTCGTGGGCAGGGTAGCCAAAGGACGCAGGAGGGTTGCTTCTCCATGGCGTGTCACTCTGCCAGTCCATGTAGGGACGCATGGAGTCGAGCAGATCTAGGGCATTCTGGCGGTTGATCGGCACCGATGTAAGACATGCGTAGGCGAGGGTGGCGTTGACCACAGTTTTGCCTAACCCGTATTAGTTAGCAAGCCCAATTGGAAGAACAATACATGTGACATGATGCAGATCATATTCTATGTAAATAGAATCAAAACGTACCAGCAGCAGCGGCATCTGCAATCTGAGCACAAGCAGCCTTGGGGGCAGCAGGAGCAGCAACGGCCAAGTCGCCAAAGACGACGGTGGCCACGGCCAAAGAAAGAGCGTACTTCATGATGTCAGGCAAACGTCTAAATCAAATGAATTGGTCGTCTTGTCATGATATTCGCCCAGATATCGCGGGCCTCAGTCCCCTCTATATACCACCAACGTCCACTCCTCAACAACTCCGTGGCCAAACTGCCGTGTAATCGCTTCCACTCACCTCCTCCGCGTTTTATTACGCCAAGAGGCCATGCGCCGGTTTCCCTCAATCTAGAACCCCCTGCTAGTTCCCCGAACTTCCTAATCAGGGCCGAAAACTGGACCGATCCATCTTCAGGGCCTTGGAAACTGCCTATTCCAGCAAGTACTGGGGTTCTTCATCTCATTTTAGCGCCTTGACGGGTCCCTCTTTAGGCTACTTCCCACAAATCAAAAACGAAACAAAGGCAGCTGCCAATTCGCACGCAACATTATCAAGCGAAATGACTCGTGTGGTGGACCCCACGAACCACAACACAAAGAAAGTTGGGGTAAAAAAAAAGATACGGGTTCAGTGTCGTGCCCCTGAGATGAGCACGAAAGATCTTTTGAAAGAAAAAATGGCCTGCCCACTAGACGTTTCGTGTTATGGGCGGTAGGTGCCGCTGTTACATCCCACAAAGTCTTGACTCGAATTCAAATTCTACATAGTTTTTTTTAACAATAGAAGCAGCGCCACATTCGGAGCATCAGGAAGGTCAAATGAACATCTCCGCACAAACTATCTAATCTACACGAGTCGTGGCGCCCTGTGGGGGTGGCGCTGGCGTGTCTGCCGAAGCGTGGAGTTTTGTGGTGGCTATTACGGCGCTCTCCGGCTCCGCCCCCGTCTTTTTTCTCCAGGTCGTCAAAGTTAGTTGTCTAGACCAGGGCAGTGCTCTGACGTCGTACTGGAAATCGAGGTGTAAGGGTAAGGATCGGTCCAGATGAGGTCAAAGTGGTCGTCAGGGTATGTTGGGGCATTGCTGTCGCCCAATTTGGACACCAGGTCGGTCAGGTGCTGGTGTTCCCAGCTGAGAGTAGAGTGAGTCAGTGTATCTTTGTAAGAGGGCAGAAAAACATACGCAATGAGAATGTTGCCGGGGCCTGTGTACTTGCCCACGGCCTTTTTCACACACTTGGCGTCCTTTTCATCGCACGATGTGTCGACCGTGAGGCCAAGATCGGCTGCCAGTGGCTGAACGGTTTCATAGGGGCGATCGTGCGAGCCGTCTACTAAGGGTTAGTCGGGCGAAGTTTGTAGTGTATTGCGTAGATGACGGTAGCGCACCTGAGCTTGGCGTCTCGGCCATGATGTAGCCAATGTTATACTGGGACGATGCGCCAAAAACACTGCGAAGACACTGCGCGCGCTGCTGGCCCTGTGGACTGAGTCCTGTACTGCCATCCGCGGGCTTTTCGCCGTGGCGGATAAAGTAGACGGTTGGTTTGGCGAACGCGACAGCCGCCGAGGCGAGGAGGACAGCAACAGGCTTCATTTTTTGGAGTAGTTATGACAATATTTTGTGGAATAGAATCACCGAGTAATAGCAACGGGAAAACCAAGGCACCTGATACTTATAGATGGTGAGGCGTGGCGCTGGCGATGCAGCGGGAGCCAGCTCGGATCGCGGCTAAATAGCGTGTAAGCAGTGGCTGCTCACCGACGTGCCGCACAGCCGGTATATGCCTGCTTATATGGGCAGTGCATATATCTAAATGTAGAACAAGAACTTTGATGGGCTGCCTATGGTAGAACAAGGCTCGACGTTTAGTAAACGAAAATATGGAGTGGCATTACAAGCGGTTGCTGTCAGTCTAGATCTACCTCTCTGCCTTCTACCTGCATACTATCCAGTGAATACACCCGTAACAGTGAAAGACTTCCATTTTCGACAAAAGCATTTTCTTCATCTCCATCTTAGGGGCCCGAGACTTCTTTCAGCGCTTAATGTACTCACCCTGCAGCGGAGTCATCATCCCATCTGCCCTGTCCCAGCGCTGCCTCACGATTCCTGGGAGATTCTTGGTGCGCAAAGGGGATCTATCTCGACGATTACGGCACGATTCAAGAATATGGCACGATTCGGCCATGTTCTCCCAGATGTGATGATGTGGATCGCGTACAGACCCAAGCTGTTGATAGACAAGTGCCTTGGCCCGGTCCTCTCTTTATGATATCCATACTAAAGTCCGTCATACATATGGAACACGATCCCGCAAATGTCTCGCACTCCTGAAAATACTTTGGTGCTATGCAAGCTTTAGCCAAGGCGGGAATATACTTTCAATTGATATGAGGGCAGGCGTCGCTGTAAGTTTCGCTGAAATATCGTCGTAGCATCTTTGCACTGCCGTCTTCATCAAAGGCGGTCAAGTCTGAACGAAGAAACAGATGGTTTTTGATAATTCGAACTCGATGGTTGGTAACATAGCGTACCTTGGGATCTTTATACCATGAACTAGAGCGGCGCCCAGAGAGTGTAGCAACAGAAACATGCCGATCATCTCCGTATAGGTGTGAATTCATTAGTGTCCGAGCAATGGGATAGTCAAGACAGTAAGTGTCGCCCAAGAAATTAAGGCGAATAGCTATTTCTCTTTGGCAAGACAAAGCCGATTTGTTTTGCTTAACCTTACCAGGCTCGGAACTACTCAACGAATCCTTACTCCACGGATGAAGTGACAGACAGAAGTGACAAAAGTAGACGGATGGTGTATCCTTCTCTATCATAAGCAGGAATTCTGTTCGTTCTTTCACAGTCGGGTCGAGTGACTGCGGCGAACATATATGGTAGAACACCGAGCAGGTAACACTCAGCGAGAGTAGTGATGCTGCGTCGGCCCATCTCGCAATCATTATTTTGATCTCTGCGGCCAGTGTCATTATTTCGAGACTAAGTTGGCTGGGAGACATTGGTCTAGCAAGAACGTCCACATTGGACTCTTTACTCTTTGACGTTGGCCGTTCGTCACGGGAGGTTGGGTTTTCATCTGTAGATATTGGCTGTTCGTCGCTTAGCGCTTGCTGGTCAACAGAGCAGGCTGGCATTTTGTTGCTATATATTGGCATTTTATCGCCAGATCCTGGCTGCGAACCATTTTTTGGTATCGTGATGTTGATCGCGATGACGACGCAGCCTTGATCGAGAGCTGGAGAGCAGTCTAGTAAAAAAGGCTATTGTAAAGTTGGTTATAATACTGTGATGTTTGGATAATATCAAAGAAGGTAACAAAGTATTGAATTAACTTTACGCGACCAACCAAGGCTCACAATATTCTAGATTATCGTTTAACTTGAGCTAAAATAATAGAAGCTTGCGAAACTAAGTTTATAGATTTTTAAAAACTTTACTCTTGTGGCAGTAATTGCACAGATTTATCAACATGGAAAACGTACATACTTTGACTGCTTGTAGATGCTTAGACAGACGCACAGCAGCGCACAAAGTGTACTTATTATACCATGTACGTAAAATAAGTTTATTAATTTATCAAATTTATTTAAACCTTTTACAATACTTTTATAAACTCTATAGAGAAAAATTACTCATCTATATTGATATAGGCTGATTATTCAAGACGTACACCAGGAGTTGGACGTATTGAGGCGATAGAACAATCTACACGCTAGACAAAAGCCAAACCTTTACAGGTGCTTAAACACAGTTGGACGATTAAATTCACGTATAAAATTGGCAAGATCAGATGACTGATATCACGGCCGCGCACCAAGCATGGTATTTCCGGTGAGCCAATCACGCTGCTTTCATTGGCCGTCGCCTTCCAGTGGCGTGCGTCAGGCTACCGCTGTGCTACTACACAGTCTGATGTCATGCGAATGAAGCAAAAGATATATAATGAGGGGTAGAGAATACCTATTGATCTGACTTTTGTCGTCTGTCAGTATATTTTATCCATCCATGCCCCCAACGCGATCGGTATGTACCCAGTGGTTCATCCACTACTCCTGCGGCCACGACTTAAACAGCGAGTTTAAGAAGTGTGCGATACATGAAAAGAAAGAAGAATCGAGATGCGGGCGCCTGAGTGCCCAACGGGAAGAAGCAAAGACTTCCTCGCACAAGTGCCGTGCGTGTCTGAAGAGCGACACGACCTGGATCTCTCTCAGGTATCTACGCCCCAGCCAGACCGTTGTTATACGTCTACGGGTATTAAGGAATGCACTATAGACAGTGAAATCATGAGTATTTTCCATGATTAAAGGGGTTATCGTAACTAAATAACCTACAAATTGCAAACCTTCTGGTATTCTGCAAGTACAAACACCGACCAGAGTATAAATTGGCTATCCACTCTATAATATTCAATTTTAACCAATGTAATACAACCTGTTATTAACTTTCCTCCATTTGAAATCATAAAATATAAAAAGAAAAGGACGGTGGCTGAGCATTTCCAAGTATCCCCAAATGTGTTTCATAGTAAATGATGCCCAACGAGCTGCCGAGACCAACACGTGACAACGGTGTGAAGAACGGCGCGCTGCAGCAAGTGACACGCTCCTTTCTCTGCTCTCTATTATCCATCCAAACCCAATTCCATGCTAGCCGATTACATTGTTCAACCATTTTACGCCAAAGTCTCATTTCACCACTGTTTGTCTACTTATACTTGCAGCCTCGGCTTGATCTGCGCCAATGCTACGCAGCCTCGGCTCAAAGCCCATACAATGGGCCTTGCTCGGTGTATGCACCATGTTTATAACATTCAGAGTGTGGAAACGACTCAAATACCGACCGAGTCCTCCAGTTGATACAGTTTTATCGTTTGATGTTGCCGACGAGGACTGCTTATACAGGATCCAGCGACACTGCAAACACCATGGCACCCGGGGAGTGTACGTCTGGTTGAAGTGGCCGGACCTAATCCCTGAAGAATACCGAACATACGGACCGAGTGTAATCCGTCATTTATCGAAGCTTGACGAATGGAATGGCGGATGGGAGACATTGATTATTGACAAGGACGACGCTGGCCGTCTACAAGTCCTCTGTGATGCGTTTCCACCGCACCGCGTATCTGAGGATATGATTATTGGCAGCTATCCAGCCTTTAATGTATTCGATTTGAAAGATGTCAAAGAAGTCAAATCACGAACACACAGCTGTAGAATCCGCGGGAAGAAATGCTTCGTCAAAAGCGCTCGGTTTGCCTTTGAAATACCCGCCCTCGAACGAGAGATATCCGCCTATTATTCTCTTATACAGTACAAGTCGAAACTTGCACCTGGTTTGGTTGGGTTTGTTTATGAAGGCAACAAGAGCAGAATTATAGGCTTTGCTACGGAGGAAGTGGCTGGACGGTATCCGACAATTGACGATTACGACCTGTGTGATGAGGCTTTGCAGAAGTTGCATGGTCTTGGTATTGTACACGGGGATGTGAATATATACAATATGATTGTGATGCGTGACGGAATCAAGTTACTAGACTTTGAAGAAGCGCGAATCGACCAGAGAAGGTCAGAAGCGTGGGCACAGCTGGCGCAGGATGAGCGGCAAACACTACGAGAAAGACTAAGCGATACATCAGGTATTGGAAAGCCATGGGACTAGTCATTATCACCTCGTATATTATAGCTTGTCATATGATGCCACCAGTAGAATCTTCGTAGTATGAACCATCTCAAAATATATTGTCAAATCTACTCTGAACCTATATACACTCAAGCATAGCTACGAGCAATAGATACACTATTCCTTCTACCAGAAACTTCAATGCAAACTTATATCAGAAAGAAAACTCGACGTTGCTGAATCGCAAAGTACTAAAAGAAAAGAATAAACACCGTGTAGAAAACTCAATAGAGAAGCAAATAATTAATAGGAAATAAAGCCAAAGATAAGCGTTATTGGATGTGGTGTTGATACTTTTGTAGAGTGAGCCTGGAGGATGTTGCGTGGCGAAGGTTGCAAGTGTCAAGTTGGCTGGGGAGGATAGCGAGCTAGTAGATATAACAAACATGGTACAAGGTGACTATAAACACGCTTCACTGTAAGAACAAACTGCAGAAATTAATAAGTCTTCCTTAATAAGTGTCACCAACCAATAGAGCTGAGACACCTCAATTGTATACACCATGACCAGAGACATTTCCCCTCTCGATCCTAACTATTGAGCCTAGAATCAATGTAGAATTTGCCACGAGAATACTTTATAGACGTACACACTTAGACACATTCACGGACAACATCACATTCATATTCACATTCACACACGGTGAAGACACACAATCTTTGTAACCAATCTATTCATGCTCGCTATCCAAAAAGAACAAATAGAAAAACACTTCAAGTAACAAAACAAAAAAAGGAGCGTCGATTACAACAATATTATATATAAACACACACCAAATGAATGCAGCGCACAATTTTTCACAAACAAAAACCAAAAACCAGCCCCAAGAAAAAAAAAACCACAAAAAGCCCACCACCAGAAACCATCCCAGTGACGGCACCCAATGCGGCCTTTGCTGCCCCAAAACAAAAAGCAGCATATATATATAATAAAAAAAACAAGGTCCTCCTTTTTTCTCCGGGGTATCTTTTCTTTCTAAAGAGGAGCGCGGGGCAATCTGGGGCAAAAAGTGGTGCAGAATTAAGTATGTAGGCCGTTGGGCAAGTCTGTCGCTGAGGCGAGGTGAAAAAGCTGGGCAACACCCAAAGTCGAGTCTGACACAGAGAATCAAAAGATTGCTGTAGAGACGAGTCTAGATGGACAATGGTGCTGTCGAAACGCTGCTCTGCCGTGGTAAATAACAAGAGAGACAAACAAAAAACAAAAGACAAAGGAAATAGAGGTATAGTATGTGTAGAGTGGTAGGTCGACAAGACTAGACTAATCAATCTTCGAAAAAGTCATTTTCGTCAAAGTCGCCAGGCTGCGCGTCAGAGTCGTAGCCGCTCTGTACCGTCATGGGCGGCGTGCTGGGCGCTTCGGCTTCCGGCGCAGGGCCAGCCTCGATAGTAGTAGATTCGGCTTCGTCGGCCTCGGCGACTGCAGCGACAGCATCAGACGACGTTTCGGGGGCTTCGGAGCGGACGCGGTTCACTGCAAGCTTCTGCGAAGGGTAGCGGCGGCCAGTACTAGAGAATGCTGTGGGTTGGGCACGGCCAGAGGCAGGCGGTGTCAACAGGTTAAAGGACGACGACTTGCTGCGCGACGGTGTGCCGCTGCTCTGCACAGATCCAGACGGCGAGCTCAGGACACCCGAAAGAAAAGGCTGGCTTGACTTGCGCCAGCGGTCCCAGGCATTGAGTCCTGAGCCAACAGCCTGCGCAACGCGAGGGGTGGCAGCTTGAAGGCCAGCAGCAATGTTGGGCAGGCTAATAGCCGAGCCACCGTTCATTGCACGCTCACGCTCCTGTTCCTCCATCTGAAGGTTGGCCTTGAGACGGATGGAAGCATCCTTGACTCTCTCACGGTCAAACTGTTCAGTAGACAGCGCAGTAATAATGTCCTGAAGATCGCCGTGGCGAACAGCAAGAAGCTCGCGCAGCCAGGTAATCTCGTCGTCGCGCTTGGAAATCTTGACGGGCGCTTCAGGGTCGAGCTTGGCAACAGTCTGCTCGAGTTCCTCGATGCGCTGCTCGCGGGCTTGCAGCTGCTCTTGGAGCACCATGATGGATTCGCGCAGGGCCTGGGGCGAAATCTTCTCAGGCAGCTCGAGCTGCTTGTTGACAGGGGCGGCAGGCGAAGCAACAGGAACAGAGGCCAGAGCGCGGGTATCGACACCGGCACTCTTGGCGGCGGCAGCAGCAGCGGCAGCAGCCTGCTTGGCGACCGAAAGCTTCTCCTCCAAGTGGTCGTTGCGGTCTTGCAGGTGGGCAACCTTGTCGGTCAAGTGGTCAAGCTTCTCGGCAGACAGACCAAGACGCTCGCTGAGGGCTTGCTCCGCGCGCTGGCCATCCTCAACAGCGTTGGCCAGCTGGCGTTCGTGCTGGGCCTTGAGGTCGTCAATAGTAGAAGTGTGGGTGGCCTTGAGGTCGTCAATAGTAGAAGTGTGGGTGGCCTTGAGGTCGTCAATGGTGGCAGCGTGGCTGCTCTTGAGGTCTTCGACAATGGTGATCTGGGCGAGCTTGAGGTCGTCAATGACGCCGGAGTGGGCAAGCTTGAGCTCGTCAGCCTCCTGCTGTCTAGAGGCGGCAGCAGTCTCAAGCATGGAGGCGCTGCGCTCACGGACACCATCGGCTCTCGTCTTGTGATCCTCAACTTGAGCGCGGTGGTTCTCGACGGCAGCCTTGTGGCTCTCAATCTCAGCCTTGTAGCCTTCAATCTCCGCACGGTGGCTTTCGATTTCATTCTTGTGCTCCTGGACAATGCCGTGGTGCTTCTGGACATGCTCCTGCAGCTGGCGGCGAAGACCCTCCATCTCAATCTGCATAATGGTCTTGGTCCTCTCCAGGATGAGCGAGCCACCCTCGCGAGCCTCTTCGGATTCGCGCTTAGACTGGGCAGCAAGCTGGTGCAGCTTGTGGTTGTCGTTGCGCATCTCGACAAGCAGAGTCTCCAGACGCTGGCACTCCTTGACGGCACGGATACCAGAGCGCTCGTTGTTCTGCAGACGCTCCATCTCGACTTCCAGTCTCTCGCGCGTCTTGGCCTCGGCCTGCAGGCGGGCATCCAAGACTTCCTGGTGGGCGTCGAGCTGCTGCTGACGAGCAAGAGTAGCCTCGTCCTTCTTGATGCGGCGGGCCGTCTCCTCGGCAATGTCGCGAGCAGCATCGGCCATGGTCTGCTGCAGAGTCTCGTGCTTGCCGCGCCATGATTCGCGAAGGCGCTCGTTCTCTTCCAGCTGGACCTGGATAGAGATGTGAGACTGCTGGAGACGCTTGTTGTCTTCGAGAGCGGTGGCCAGGTCAGCCGCGGTGCTGCGGGCCTTTTCATCAGCACGCTCAACCTCTGTGCGCAGGTTGGCATTGTCCTGGCGGACCTCGCGCAGGTCGGTTTCGAGAACATTCAGCTTGTTGGCAAGATCGCTCTTGGATTGTGTAGCAGTGTTGTGGGCAGCCTCCAGGACAGCCATGCGCGTAGTCTTCTTGCCACTGTGCTGCTCCAGCTCGCGAATCTTGTGCTCCTTCTTCTCAACAACCTCACGCAGGCGAGCCTCCTCTTCAGAAGCAACCTTGAGCTGGCTCTGAGACTGAGCAAGACGCTCTTCAGTGCTGCGACGCATGTTGGCCTCTTCTTCGCTCTTCTCCTCCATTTGGCGAAGGCGCTCTTCAAGGTCAGCCACACGAGAGTCGTAAGCGCTTTTGTTGATGATTTCGACCTCGACACGCGTCTCGGCAGCGTGCAGCTTCTTGGTAAGCTCTTCCATGGCTTCCTCAGCAGCACGGCGTTGCTTGATCTGCTCTTCGACTCGGGTCTGCTCGTAGTACAGCTTCTGGTCCAAGTCGCCAACCTTGTTGTGCAGCTCATCCATCTTCTTGATCATATCAACGTCAGAGCCAAGGGTAGGAGTATCGGCTTCCAAAGAGCGGCTTCCATCCTCGGACGAGCGACCGATGGCGGATGCAGACGTTGTCAACAAGCGCGTCTTGATGTCCTCCAAGGCACTCATGACAGCCTCGCTGTGTTCGTTGGTAGCAGTGGTAGCAGGTGCCACCTCGCGAGGCTGAGCAGCAAGAGCTTCCATGACGGCAAATCTGATTTGCTCCATCTTGCGGTCCTTGCGTGGGCTGGAAGAGCGCTGGGCATGAGGCTGCTCATCATCCTCATCGTCGGCGTCGCTATCGCGGCCAGACAGGCTGCGAGTGTCTCTGCGCGAGGAGGCGCCATGGCGAGATCGCGAGGTAAGAGAGTGCTGCAGCGAAGCCAGCATCTTCTCCATGGACTCCAGTCTTGTGGCAAGACCGTCGTCCATTCCGAAATCCTTAGGGGCAGCATAGGGGTCGGCGTGCTGCGTGTAGTCCTCGGTGGCATGTGTGCTGTGGCCAAAGGCAGCATGCTGTAGGGGCGCAAAGTGGTCAACCTGGCTAAAGACAGTCTGTTGCTGGTGGTGTTGCTGTTCTTGTTGATGGTGCTGGTTAAGGGAGGAACCAAAATCAACAAACGGATCCTCGAGGTTGGGGTTGTGGAAGTGACCAGATGATCGTGCGCTCGGTGTGAATTCGACAGCAGTAGCAGACAACTTGGACTTGATGTGCTCCAGAGAGGGGGGGAACTTGGTAGGTGAAGGGTTGGTAAGCACTGGTGCGGCGCTCACCACCTTGTTGACGCCCTTGGAAGGATCCGTCTTCATGTGCTGCATAATGGCATCAATCTCTTCGAGCGTAGGCTCGCCATCGGCATCCAGGCTCTCGGGCTTGGCGGCGATGGTTTCCTTGGATTCGGCAAGATCAATAAGAGGACCAGTACTAGAAGGCAGCAGCAAAGAATCGTCGGGGTTGGATACAGGCGTAGCAGGAGCCACAACAGGAGCCTCCTTGGCGAATCTGGAAGCGGCGAGACCCTTGCGCTTGGGTTTGGGAGATGCCCGTCCTGCGTCCGACGCGTCGGGAGTGGGCTTGGAGGTGGTGGAGTTGGACAGCGCAGGTTCAGCCTCAACCGTGGGTTGGGGCTTCTCTTCAACAGCAGGTTCCTTGGCGGGAGCCTCTTCAGGAGCGGGTGAGTGGATTTGTTTGAGAGGAGAGGTGGGTGTTTCGTTGCCCTTAGAGTCAGTAACTGGTGAACCGTATTCACTAGCGCCAGGCATAAAGACTGGTGCGGATGCAGAGAGCGATCTCCTGTGCTTATGGCCCTGGCTCTTTTCCATCTCGATCGAGTCGTTTCTGCGGAGGACAGGCTTGTCGGTGCTTCTGTTGAGGAGCGCGTTCCAGAGCTTGCTAGAAAGGCTGGTTCTCGGTGTAATAACCTCTTCTGGTAATACGTCCTTGGCAGGAGCAACGGTTTCTGTAGACTTGATGGGCTTGTCCGCTTCACTGTCCTTGTTCTGCACAGGAGCCGACGATGTAACAATGTTGGCGCTGTCCGACTCATACTCGTGAATGGGGCTAGCAAGCAAGAGGTCTGCGTCTGTAGGAGCAGTGCTTCTGGCGCGCTTGGCTCTGGTCTCGTTGGTGAGGCGGCCGTCTCCATCGTACATGGCATCACCATCCTCTTCTTCAGGAATAGCCGGGCTGGCCTCTGGCTTCACAATAGGAATGGCCCTGGACGAGCGCGAGGGTTGTTGCAGCAGCTCCGGATCAATGACAATATTGCCAAAGATGGAGTCGGTGCGTCTTGACTGGAAGCCACCGTTGCTGCCGAGCGATTGGAACGGTGTAAACGAGGGAGCATCGGGTCTGAATTTGGGACCAGAAGTGGAGAAGCTGAAGGTGCTGTTTCCAGGAGTAAAAGAAGGAATGGCGGCGTTGAAGTTTGTAAAGGAGGAACCAAATTGAGAGGGTGCGGGCACAAGCTCAAGGTCCGACTCGGGTTCGGGTTCAGGCTCAACATACGTGTTGGCACCGGTGAAGACGGCTGGCTCAAAGCTGGCACTAGCACCAGAGAAGCTAAAGGCGCCAGGAGTAAAGTTGCTCGTGGGGTTGAACTTGAATTCCGGAGCCTTGACATTGAGCTTGGAAAAGGTGGGCTTGCCGCCGCTGGTCTTGCGGGTGCCGTTGCCCATGGAGCTGTCTTGCCACGGGTTGCTACCAGTGGAAGTCGCTCGCTGGGGCGGCGCAAGAACAGCCGCAAAGTTGAAGTCTTGTACCGGCGTTCCAAGGTTGCTGGGATTCGTCTCAATCTCGTACTGCTCGTTGGCGTCGACATCGGCCTTGGACTCGGGGATCTGGTTAAGAGGCTCGAATGCGCTGGGAGCGTTGCCGTCAAAGAAGTTCTGGGTCAGCGACTGGCCACGGCTATGTGGGCGAGGGTGGTGCAACACAACAGGTTGAGCCTGGTCATTAGCAAAGTGCTCGGAGACCTGCAGATTTCCAGAGGCCTGGCGCTCGTGAAGAGACGCCAGGGTTTCGTGGCGGGAGTGGGACTGGGCGTTGTGAGGGTTGTAGTCTTCGTGATCGAGTTGGTTGCGGAACTGCTCCTCGAGATGGTACTCGGCGCTCTGGGGGTTGAGCTGCGACTGCTTGCGCGACTTGTTGAGCGGTTCGGGTGTCTTGGACGCGCTCTTGCTGCTGTCGGCCTGGCCCTCATCCTCGGCTTCCTGGACCTTTTCGAGATGCGGTGAGGGAGCGTTAAGCTGCTGAGGGTTAACGTACTGCAAGCTCTGGCGTCTCGCGTGAGCATTAAGACCAGGGCTAGCGGACTGTTGAAAGCCTTCGATGCCGTATGGCGCAGGCGAAATCATGCCGTTCAAGCTGACAAGACCGGGTGAGTCGATTCTGTTCATTCCCTGCATCATGGCAGCCTGGTTAGGCCAAACTTGGAAAGGCGAAGCACTAGCAGGGAGAGAAATAGATTGGCGAGGGTTGAACTTTCCAGGCATGCCAAATGGAATAGGCGAGGCACCGGTTGGGATACCAGGGCTTTGGGACGCCGAGATGCTACCGGCAAGGAACTGTGGGTGGAAAGGAAAGCCAGCCAGAGCGTGGTTGCTGGAAGCTGATGAGGTTGGTAGAGGCGGCGAGAAGGGCAAAGCCGGGTATTGACCAGACGCGATTCTAGAGGCATCAGATGTGATGGGAGACATTGATGGGGTTGGCTCCTCATCTGCACCAGACACGCCAAGCGCTCTAAGTTTGGCTTCTTGGAGCTCCAACATCTCATTGGCCCAAGCATTCAAATCGGGCAGTAGGACCTTAAACTTGCGAGCGCCGCGTTCGCGGGCCATATCCTCGGGGGATGGCCAGTCAGCTCTGCTCTGCGAGTCATCTGTGCCGGGAGGGTGGAAGCCATCTACGAGCAAATCAAAGCCGTCGACTGAGTATCCAAACTCCTTCCAGTCTTTAAACATTCTGTCGACCTCGTCTGATCGCAGAGGTCTAGGCGTCTTACCGGGCTTGCCACGGTCCTCATCGCGAGGGATCAAGATGTTGATCTTCTTTCCCTTCCAGGGGACCTTTTTTGTAACTCTGGGCGTAATAGGAGGGTCCCTCGGCAGGGGCTTGTGAATCTTGGGTGTAACGGGAAGAGCAACGTCGGCGGGGGATTTGCGCGCGTTGTTTTCGGTGGGTGTGCTGGGACGAGGAACCGCCGCCTTGGCATCAACGACATCACCAGCAGCAGCAGTAGTAGTAGATGTGGCGACGGCTGCTTCCTTGGGAGCTGTCATTTCGGGGTTAGCCGTGTAAGCACCGTTGGTTTCGGCTGTTGATGTAGTAGTAGCAGTTGCTGCTGCTGCTGGTGCTGTGGTTATAGGGGCTGCGCGCGCCGGGGATTCGGCGTCGGCAGACATGCTTGGTTGATTGCCCAGCTTGCTTCGTTGAAAGTTGCCTGGCTTGAGCGTTTCGACGCTAGATCGACCGCGAGGATGGCGCGAGGGCTGTTTCGAGGCGGATCTAGAGCGATGGGTGCTGCTATTCCTAGGCGTTTGGAGACCGGTGTCGTCGATCCAGGCTAAATCGGAGCCGCTCACTGAAGAGTGCTCACTATCGCTTCCGTCACTAAACCAGAGGCGAGGTTCGGCGTTTGTGTCGCCGGCGGTGTGTGCGCGAATCCACTCCTCTTTGAGGCCTGCGTTGTTGCGTCGAACTCGGTTGGCGAGGACGGCGGCAGCAGCGCTGAGGGTAGGCTTGGAGGACGACTCGTCGATAAAGGGCTCGTCACCGGGGGCGGGCCGCAGGAATCGGGTGTCGAGTCCTAGCTGGTGGATGGGGGTATCGTCGTCGGAGAGGTCGTCGTCACCGTCTTCGTCGTAGTCGCCGGTGTTGCGATCGCGAAGGTTGTCGTCCTCTTTGGGGTAGGGAGATCCCCAGCTGGCGGTGCCAAATGGGCTCGAGTCTCCAGACGCAGCAGCGTTGGCTGCTGCTGTTGTTGCTGTCGGGGGAGGCGACTTGAGCAAGGAGGCAGCCTTATCCGACAACTTGGGTGCCGGGATAGAAGGCAAGACGGGCGACGAGAGGTAGTCGTCGAGATCGCCGTCTGCTGTAGATGCCGTCGACAAGGCCGGGGAGCTTGGGCGCGGGAGATGTCCAAGATGGCTAGAGACGGTGTTGTCGTCTAGTGGTGCCCAAGCACTTGTCGAAGGGTTCGGAGATGACGTCGTAATTACACTCTGC
Source organism: [Torrubiella] hemipterigena (assembly GCA_000825705.1). Lineage (NCBI taxonomy): Eukaryota > Fungi > Ascomycota > Sordariomycetes > Hypocreales > Clavicipitaceae > [Torrubiella] hemipterigena. The sequence continues at coordinate 2,347,528 of CDHN01000005.1, forward strand.
AGCAAGATGTCAGGGACACCGGTTAGCGACGATGATGATTCTGCTTTGGTGGTGATTTTTTTTTTTTAAGATTCATGCGAGACACCGCCTGGAATTATTGGCTAGCCATTTTCCCCAGGGGAGACGCAAAGAAAAATGCTGCAGGGGGGGTCTTTAGGTTTGAGAGTACGCACCCGTGGGAGATGTTCAGCAGCAGGCGATGAATTATTCGCCTACAACTGAAGACCTCGAAAATTATCACAACTCCTTCGAAATGGACAAGCGGCTTGAACTCTTTTCGTCGGGACGAGAGAGGATAGAGAGATAAAAAGGGGAGGCGATCCAAGTAGCCTGTCGAATGGATGAATGAGCGGTGGATACGCGCGACGCGTTAAGACCACCTTTTTTTTTCCTTTGGCTGGGAGCAGCCTGTAGCAGGCCACCTGTAGCAGGTGGCAGGCAGCTGGCAGCAGACAGTTGGCAGCACCAGTAGCAGTACCAGCCCACTGCAAAAAAAAGGGGGGTCAAGACAATCTGGGGGGATATATTGACCAGCAGCATAAAAATAGACAAAAAATAATTAATAAATAGCACAGTGCTCACTACGACCTGTCTGCAAAATGCATGAAATTCCCAAAAATGCAGTGAATGAATTTGCCGAAAAAGGGTGCTGCTGCTGCAAAAGCTTAAAGCAGGACAGCCAAGTACCGCTACTTGCCACCCTCTTTTTACTGCGCTGTACCTTCATAGGGTTCCAGCACACTACAGGCGACGGAAACCCGCCACACGCCCGCTTTCTGTGCTGCCAGGGAAGTAAGTTTACATACCGCAAGTACATGTATCCCAGCACATTTTTTTCTTTTCGTCCAGCCACCAGTCCGTCGAGCGCTGCAACCGCTTAAAAAAAGTCAGCACCGGAAGTGCTTCCGAGACGCCAAGTAGAGGTACGCGGTGAGCGAGTACAGGGCCCGCATTTAGGCGACGCTGCACTGTAGGAGCAGGCCTAATGCAGTACAACACCGCCCAAGGACAGTACAGGTAGACATTGCATGTACGTATAGTCAGTGCGCAGTGACGTCTCTTTTTTTTCTTGTTTCCAATTGTTCAAACCCCCGCCTAAGTACACCTGTCAATTGTTTAATTGTTTGCGTCTCTTGTCAAATTCGCCCTGTCTATTGCCCACCCACCGTTTTTTATTTCTAGGTTTTCCTCTGGCTTGCAAATTTTCATGGGACAAAGACAGGGGCATGACAATAAGCTGTGGTTGGGCGTGGTTGGCGGTGTAAATACTACTTTTTTTCTTGCTGCGCTGGACAACTGCGTCAGGGCCCCCAGTCCACAACTTTTTTCCTGCGTCTGAGCGGCATATCTCCGCCGCTTGCTGGTTGACAGCCAGGCTGGTAATTGATTACTGGACAATTGGTCGTACGTTATGCAGTGGCCGGTTCTTGGGACAGTGGCAAGTCTGTTCCGAGACATGTGCACGCGACGGTTACAGGCGCATGTGCTGGGTTGCCCCCCTGGAAACAGCTGGGCCGGGGAGATGAAGAAACAGCTGAACGCCATCTGTAAGGACAGCCAACGCTTAACAAAATTACACTCGCAAAAATGCTGTAAATTACTCGGTACAGAGGAATAGTAGACAGTAGAGAGTATAGGGGGCCAACTGAGCCTTTGTTGGGACAAGAGACGTGGTGGTCCACTCGCTTTAAATGACACGACTGGAGCATTTTGTGGGGTGGATTTTATTAGCTCCCGAGGTCCGAACCGATTTGGCGGTCACTTTTTCTGGGGCAGAAGGGCGGGTTCCACTGTGAGAAAACACGCTAGAACATTTGGCGCTCAGTTAGTGAGTGGGATGGACCAGTGACAGACAGCAGATGATACCAACTATTGTTGATATAAAGAGAGAAATAGAAGGGAAATAAGAAGAAGACACATTCGAAGGTGAGTATGGTGGTTTTTCTTTAAAAGAAGTTTACAAGGGCATAAATTCACAGAGACCTAAAGTTGCAGTGACGACACACACATGTTACAAGGAGAGGCTATACAGGCGATATATAGAAGACTTCGGTTCTTGGATAGTATAGTATTAAAAGTACAGCAGTATCAAAAGCTATATCAAACTGGTATTATTGGCCAACGGATATTCCAGAGCCGTTTTTCTCACGGCGTGTGTCTCCCGTCTCGCTTCCTCCTCGGTGGTATTTCCATCTAGGCAACAAACAAATCAGAAAAAAAGAAAGAAATCAAAGACAGTATAGAACAATATGCGTTTCTCTTTCTCTCCTGCTTCACTGCATCAAGCCCATATAAATTCTCTTCCCGCAGGAAATCTTAGAAATTGGACGAGGCAGTCACCTGGCCAGGCTTATGGTAGTCCTCCAGCGTCGACTTAAACGGCGTCTGGTGCTGCTGCTGCGAGGCCTGCTGACCAGCGCCCGCGTACGAGAGGTCCTGCTTCTCGAAGCCGCCAGCGCTCATATCATAGTCCATCAAGCCATCGCTCTCTTCCGTCTGCTTGCGACGGCCCCAAACGCGCCACGCCACGACAGCCAGTGCACCCAGCACAATAGCACCGCCAATGCCCACGACAACACCAATAATCGTCTTCTTCGTGGTATCCGACATGCCGGGCGAGCTGCTGTTGCTGTTATCGCCAGGGGTGCTGCTGCCTGTGGTTGAAGCGGCGCTCGACTCGCTGGCCTTGGTAGGGTCGCTTGACGGCGTCGGCTGGCCAGGCGCGGGTGTGTTGGAAGCCGGCTTGTTGGAGACGGGAGGAGGAGAGGCGGACGACGGTGTGTTGTTGGGAGGCTGTGTAGGCGAGGGAGCGGGAGAGCTGGAGCTAGGAGGAGCGGGAACGGAGGACGAGGACACAGGGACTTCGGAGGAGGTGGATGGCGGGGCGGGCTTGGACGAGCTGGAGGATGCGGGAGGCGAGACGCTCGTTTTCGAATCGGGGGCCGATGGGTTGAGCAGGCCAGATAGTGGGTTTGCCTTGCCGCCGTCCTGGCGCTTCATGAGGGCGTGAGAGTTATCATCTCGAGGCACGGAGCCGACGTGGGCGGCGGCCGAGAGCACGAAGAGGAACTGGAGCAGATGCGTCGCGTGCATGGCGATGTATTAAAAAGGTTGTAATAGTTGTAGCAGAAGAAAGAGGAAAAATCGAATCAAAGTGTTTGTTTTCGGGTCGTTGGTCGTGTCGTCTCTTTTCACGCAGCACAACGCCAACGTGTACGTACGCAAGCTAGTAAGGCGAAGTCGAAAAAAAGAAAACACGGGCTGCCGAGATCCGAAACAAAAATAAAAAACGAGAGGACGAGGTCGTAACCAGTCAATAAAATAAAAGGAAACAATACGCTTGCTTGCGATGGAAACGAAGAATAAAATAAAGTAGTCTTGAGAAGAAGAAAAGAAGGAAAAAGGGACAGGCCGGGGGGGCAACGGTGGTTTTGTGGTGGTGGCAGTAGCACAGCACAGCCTGCAAACAAGGTGTGACTTTTTCTCGTATTCCGTCAGACGCGCCCAAACAGACCCCTGCTCGATCCATGATAAGCTTTGCGGCGGTTGAATGCGCGCGGCCACTAACAGCGCAGCAAAGCCACCCACTGCAAGTGCACCAGCACCACGCTAACTAACTAACAACCCACTGTAACCGGCGCGCCGTTGGTCCCTTGGCGCAGGCGGTTAGGCGTCAAAGGAGGCTGTGTGCGAGCGCCACCATCCACTAAAAAACCACTCTGCCTGAGACACACGCAAACAACGCCCCCTTTTTTGCTGTAATAGATAAAAAAAAAATACATGAAAAAGAAGAAGCGGCTTGTGGCGTTTACAGGCGGCATCTTGTGCCTGCCCGTGTTATTTTTAAACAGCGCGGCTTTGCCAACATGTGCACTATATGACTTGCGTATATATTGTTGCATTGTAGGCGCACACAGACACTGTTGCATTTACATAGACCCCCTCCAAACAGACCCCATTACGTTTGGACGCTACGGCTCTTGCATAATGATCGCCCGGTAGATAGCATAGGGAAAAGAGAAACAGAGACAGCAGGCAGCAAGCACAATGGCGCTGGTATGGGCCGGCGCTAATGCAGTCGTAACAGCCCTTGGAGACACAGATCATCATGGCGCACGCAGGCACAAGCTGTTTCATGCGCTGCATACTTACTCCTGCATTTGCGCTGTGCTGTGCTGTGCTGACAGTCAGCGGCTAAGGCACAGTGTAAAACATCAGCCTGACAGTGTGAAAAAAATAACAAAAACAATGAAGTGTTCTTGATAGTTATCGGATGGGTGTGCATTGTGTTGTTAGAGCGATATGTGCTGGGTGGCTACTACGTGTCAGTGGCGGCTACCCTGTATAACACCTTTGTGAATTTCCTGAGCTCCATACAGACAAAATAGAACTGATTAAATTATACAATTAGTTTCATTTAGCAATGGTCTATATACTGAACTTTTTATGAGCTCTGAAATCAACATTCTGTGCCGTACTGGTCGACTCACTACATTTACACACTAAACGACCGAAGTACCGATATCCCCACAGATTTTCATCTCACCACTCACCTCAACATCTCGACTCTTCACTGTCCACTACACGGCGCACATCACACAATGGGCGACCACTGCTTCACAGTCCACGCCGGGACATACTTTGACCCCAAGACAAAATCCTTCCGGAACAATGTATCCCTAACAATCGACCCCAAGCGGGGCTGCATCGTCCACGTCGCAGACCGCCCGTCTACCAGCTGTGACATCCAAGACGGCGACATCGATCTGCGCCGCAAGATTGTCATGCCAGGCTTTGTTGATGCACACACACATATCTTTCTACACTCCTATGCGTAAGACCCCCATCTATCCATCATACAGTCTACACCCTACTAACACAAGGAACAGCGAACGTCCCGCGCAATCCCAAATGCGCGATGAGAGCATCATTGAGCGCACCATCCGTGCCTCCAACCACTGCCGCCGAGCTCTTCTCTCAGGATACACCACCTACAGAGACCTAGGAACAGAAGGCATGCAATCGTTTGACGCCAACCTCCGCGACTCCATCAACCGCGACCTGCTACCCGGCCCGAGGCTCTTTGTCGCCACCGAGGCCCTCTGCAGCTCCGGCTCCTACGAAGTGCGCTCCGAAAACAGAGCTAACGGCGACACACCCCCTCGAATATCTAATACCTGCGACGGTGTCGACGGCGTGCGCCGTGCTGTGCGCCGGCGGGTCGGAGCCGGCGCCGACATCATCAAGTTCTACGCAGACTACCGGCGGCAGGCGATGCGCTTCCCCAGCGGCCTAGATCCCATTTCTTTCTTACCGGCGGAGCACAACCCCGCACGCGTCATGTTCAGCCAGGACGAAATGCACGCCATGGTGTCGGAAGCGAAGCTCGCCAATCTGCCGATAGCCTGTCACGCGGGGTCTCTCGCAGGTGCCATGATGGCCGCGCGGGCCGGCGTCACGACCATCGAGCACGGCCACGAAGCATCGCCCGATCTGTTCCGCGAGATGAAACGTAACAATGTGCTCTTTGTTCCCACACTTGCCGTTGTCGAGGCCATATCGCCCGCTGCGCTCCCCGAGGCGCTCCGCACCGCGAAGCTCGCATTCGACCAGGGCGTCCGCATGGCGGCCGGCGGGGATACCGGAGCCTTCAACCATGGCGAAGGCGCCCGCGAGACTGAACTCCTCATGCAGGCGGGGATCCCTGTCGAAGACGCCCTCGAGATGGTTACACTGGCTGGGTGGGAGGCGTGCGGCGGGGATCGATGCGGCTTTCGCTTTGGCTGGTTCGAGGCGGGCAACCGGGCCGATATCATTGCGCTAGACTCGGACCCGAGAACGGATGCGCAGGCTCTCAGGAAGGTCGGATTTGTCATGAAGGACGGCAAGGTCTGGAAGCGCGACGGAATACCCGTCGGCTTCATCGATATCATGATGCAGGATGCGGGGCACACGGACCCGAGCTGGCAGCTTGTATAATAGCCTTTTCGGCAAAATTACATGAAACAAGGCACCTCCATTTACAGCGGCACATCCCATCGATTAAGACTGAAAAAAGTGGTGATGACAAACGCCACCCCGCTTAGCTTGTACAGTCTCTGGTGCTGGTGCTGGTGCTGGTGCTGGTGCTGGTGCTGGTGCTGCTATTGTTGCTACTACTAATCGTTTAGTGAATGACCTCTCGTAGTGGTGTGCTTGTTTGTGTCGTTCGTTCGTCTTGTGCATGTCACCTGGCCTGACAAGACACCAACCCACGCTCAATGTAACATGGCCTCTCTTTTTGGCGCAGGCGGCATGTAGTCGTAAATTGGGTTTCTGCATCGGCTTATGCTTTTTAAAAAGCGCTCTTCGGATTCATCCCCGCACGGCAAACCGGATTTAGCGGTCGGTACCTCAAGGTTCGTTAGCGTGGGTAGTCGCTTTGTGTGCAGGTGCAGTGCAGGGGCAGGATGGGATCGTCCGCTCTATTGCTGCAGGTTCGTACTGTACGGTAGTATACCTGCATGGCGCTGTGCTATAGCGAAGTCCGCTGTCAGGTGACTCAACTGGCAGCCAGCCGACACCTGGCAAACTGCAAAGCAAACCGTGTTCACTTCTTCTTGTAAAATCATCACCAGGTTCTGCTTTCTGCAGTTTTAACTTCATCCCGTCCCGCTATCGCACGCAGCTTGATAAACTTTCGGCCGCCGTTGCTGCTGCCGCTGCTCATATGACGATTACGTCCTGTACACCACAATAGGCTAACGCTCGCGCTAACGTCCTTCTGCTGCAGCTAGCACCAAGCCCACTGAGGGGAACGCCACACAATGTGCACCCACTATCTTAGCGTCTGCCTCCAGCAATCTCCGGCGAAATGCAGATCCCCCGCGCCACCATTCCCAATCCAGCCCTGCATGGGGTTCTCCAACACCTCGTCCAGGTAGCACCTACGGTGGACTCGAGACACAAACCTGCGTCGCGCGTGGTATGTAGTACCTGCTTACCGACTCTTCTGCGCGGCCACCCTTCGGCACAGCTAGCTCCAAAAGGCTAAAGAAAAAAGTTCAAACAAAAGAACACTCGGTGTTGATCTCGTGCCAATATCATGCGAGAACGCGCATCGTCGGCCGAAAAGACGACATCCCCTCCTCCACCCGACGGCAGGAGCAGCAAAACCCTCACCCCCGCACACTCTATAGTGTGGAGAATTACGCGCAGAAGCAGGAAACGGCCGAGACGCAGGTCACCACTGGAAAGAAATACAGCAGCCTGCCGTGTGTGCAAATGAAACCTCGAGATACCACCCCGGCCCGTCTGCACGCATCCCCGCACGCTCCTCTTCTATATGTATCCTGGGTCACGCACTTTTTTGCTTCTTGACTTTTGATAGCAGTCATTCTTTTTCTACAAGACTGACACTGGGATACACACTGCCACCATGAAGATCTCCACGCTGTGTGTGGCCGCTCTGTCGACCGCCCCCATGGCAAGCGCGTTGGTGCTCAATCGCCACGCGCCTGGCTCGTACAGTATTATGAACGAGCCAGACAAGCGCGAACTTCTCCAAGATATTGTTACTTGGGATGAGCACTCTATGTTCATCCGCGGTGAGCGCGCCATGCTCTTCTCGGGCGAATTGCACCCATTCCGCATGCCGGTACCGGGCCACTACATTGACATTTTCCAAAAGATCAAGGCCCTCGGCTTCAACATGGTTTCGTTTTACGTCGATTGGGCCATTCTCGAGGGCAAGGCGGGCGACTTTCGCGACGACGGCATCTTTTCCCTTGAACCCTTCTTCAAGGCAGCCAAGGATGCCGGTATCTACCTGTTGGCTCGCCCCGGGCCCTACATCAATGCCGAAGCGTCTGGCGGTGGCTACCCAGGCTGGTTGCAACGCGTAAAGGGCCAACTGCGAACCGATGCCCCCGATTACCTGGCTGCCACTGACAAGTAAGTTTGCCCATATGTACAAAGAAAATTGTATACTAACACTTTGTTACAGCTACATGGCCAAGATGGGCGCCATCATTGCCAAGGCGCAAATCACAAACGGCGGCCCCGTCATCCTCTTCCAGCCCGAGAACGAGTACAGCTCGGGCTTCAATACCCAATTCCCCAACAAAAAGTACATGCAGTACGTGATTGACCAGGCCCGCAAGGCTGGCATTCTTGTACCCCTCATTAACAACGACTCGTTCCCCGGCGGTACTGGCGCTCCCGGCACGGGCGAGGGCGAGTCCGACATCTACGGCTTCGACTCGTACCCGCTAGGCTTTGACTGCGCCAACCCGTCTGTCTGGCCAGCCAACCACTTGCCCACGACTCTGGCAGCCACGCACGAAAGGCTGTCACCCGGAGGACCGTTTTCCATTGTTGAGTTCCAGGGCGGTTCGTACGATACGTACGGCGGCAAGGGCTTTGATGCCTGCTCGGCGCTCGTCAACCACGAGTTTGCGCGTGTCTTTGACAAGAACAACCTTGCATCCGGCGTGCACACCCTCAATCTGTACATGATTTACGGCGGCACCAACTGGGGCAACTTGGGCCACAACAATGGCTACACGTCGTACGACTACGGTGCCAGCATCCGCGAGGACCGCCGCATCGACCGCGAAAAGTACTCGGAGGTGAAGCTCGAGGGCCAGTTTATGCGCGTGACGCCCAGCTACCTACTCACGAAGCCTGGCGCGCTCAGCACGACCGAATACTCCGACAACCCAAGCATTGCCGTGACTCCTCTCCAGTCCAGCCAGACGGGCAGCTTCTTTGTTGTGCGCCATGCCGACTACCAGACACGGGACTCGGCCACTTACACGCTCAAGGTGCCCACGTCCAACGGCACCATGACGATTCCTCGTTCGGGCAAGCTGACGCTGTCGGGTCGCGACTCCAAGATCCACGTTGTGGATTATCCGGTGGGCGACCACCATCTGCTGTACAGCACGGCCGAGATCTTTACATGGCAAAAACTTGATGACAGGACGGTCCTGATTGTCTATGGTGGCCCTGGCGAGTACCACGAGCTGGCGTTTTACGAAAAGTACGGCAAGATGAACGCGACCAATGTTGAAGGAGACCGTGCCAAGTTCCAGTCGACCGGTGAGTTTACCGGTATGGTATCGTGGAACGTGTCGCCGGAGCGCCAAATCATCCAGATCAACGATATTGTCATTTACCTGCTGGACCGCAACTCGGCGTACAACTACTGGGTGCCCGTGCTGCCCGGTGGCAAGGACGGCTCCGCGTACGGCTCGTCGATTATGAACCCCAAGACGGTGATTGTCAACGGTCCGTACCTCGTGCGCTCCGTGGACGTCCGCGGCTCGACCCTGTCCATCAACGCCGACTTTAACAAGACTGCTACCGTGGAAGTGATTGGCGCACCAAAGGGCACCACCAAGCTATCCATCAACGGCAAGCAGGTCCCATACACTACCAACCTCTTTGGCAACTGGGAGGCCAAGCCAGACATTAGCTTCCCCAAGCTCTCGCTGCCTAGTCTGTCCTCGCTGTCCTGGAAGGGCATCGACTCGCTTCCGGAGCTCAAGTCGACCTATGATGACTCCAAGTGGACAAGCGCGCAAAACTACACGGCCAACTCGTTTGCTCCGCTTGAAAACAATACCCCCGTCTCGCTCTACGGCTCCGACTACGGCTACAACACGGGCACACTGCTCTTCCGTGGCCGCTTCACGTCTACCGGCAAAGAATCGTCTCTGTTCCTGCACACCGTCGGCGGCCTTGCGTATGGCAGCAGCGTCTGGCTAGACGACAAGTTTTTGGGCTCTAAGCTAGGCGACCCCAACAACTCGGATGCCAACACCACGCTCGCCATCCCGAAACTTGAAGCCGGCTCCAAGCATATTCTTACCGTCGTCGTCGACAACATGGGTCTCAACGAGAATCTTGTTCCTGGCTACGACTCGATGAAGGAGCCCCGCGGCATCTACTCATGGCGCCTCACTTCTGCCGACGGCACCGAGACCAAGGTCGACGGATGGAAAATCACCGGTAACCTCGGCGGCGAAAACTACAAGGACCGCGCGCGCGGCCCGCTCAACGAGGGAGGCATCTTTTACGAACGCCAGGGATATCATCTGCCCTCGCCGCCTCTTGACAAGTTGTCGTCCATGAGCCCGTTTACGGCGTCCAAGAAGGCCGGTATCTCATACTACACTGCCAAGTTCCATCTTGACCTTCCGCGCGACAAGTATGACATTCCGCTCTCGTTCAACTTTGGCACCGACCAGGCTAGTGGGCGCTACCATGCGTTCCTGTATGTCAATGGGTTCCAGTTTGGCAAGTACATTAGCTATCTGGGCCCGCAGACCGAGTTCCCTGTTCCCGAGGGTATTCTCAACTATGACGGCGACAATTGGATTGGCCTGGGTGTCTGGGCGGTGGATGAGGGCGGCGCCAAGGTTCCGTCGCTGGAGTTGGTGGCGAAGCAGCCGGTGCTGTCGAGCAGGAGTGTGGTCAAGCTGGTGAGCATGCCGTCGTACAGCCGACGCAGCGATGCCTATTAGTTTCCTACTGGGGGTTATTGTTTCTGCGGCTGCCTGTCGATGTTTGTTTTGTATATGTTGTTTAATCTGTGGTCTGCGGACCGTACATGCTGTCTATACGTCTTGCTACAGTCCTATCTATATGATTTGTTATTGTTACGTTTGTTCTGCTGCTACCGCGTGCGTGTGTATGTATGTTTCTGTGTGTAGCGTGTCTATCTGTCTGTTCAATCTGCTTCATTTGTCTGTTTGTTTGCATCGCCACAGCCTTCTTCTCATCCACCACGTTTTATTCCCCCCTGCATCGATTTATCTATTTCCATCGTTCCCCCCTGCAGCCAGCTGACTTCATCTATTTCTAGCTCAGAGAAATCACAGGGCACAGCACAGCCAGCAGTCAGCTTCAATTTCCGCCCACACACAAACTCAGCCTCACTCTTCCAGGGCCACCGACCAATCTCGTCGCGCCAAAAGTATCCGAGCCAGCTAAACCAGCCTTGTAAAACTGGGAATCCACACCCACGCGGGCGAGGCTACAGGGCCGGCCCGCTGAGTTTTAGTTTCAGCCGCCCGCCCCCAAACAGCGTCATTCCCCCTCTTCGGTCTGTCTGTCCAGCAAATTTTGTCCTGTCGGTCGCGTGAAGTCTGTTTTGTGAGGCTGCATACTCGTCTTGCGCAGTCGATTCGGTCAACAGTTACAGAGCGAAGAGAAGTGAAGCGCAGAGTCGACTGTCACTGTCTGTCTCCTTTCCGAACATCGCGAGTCATCTGTCCTCCATAAATCCAACGGTCGCTCAGATTGTCGCTACCATCTCAGTCAACGTCCCTTGATCGTGTGCGTCCACACTGCTCTGTCAGCTCTGGAGCTCGTCGATACTGGTCTCTCGCATCGGTGCATCGCGAGACACTCTCACCTACCTTGGGGTTCATCGCCAGCCTCGGAGGGTCATCGGAGCTGCGAACCAGCTTCACCATTGCCGTTGTCGACTCTCATCGTCGCCCGCCGCCAAAAGAAAACTCTCCCAGCGAACTTGGAAAGCAATCTACCATGCCAGCGCGAAGCCTACCGCCATATCTATAACCTCAAAACGAATTGCCACGCCATACCTATACCCTCGACCAGATTGACAAACCTCTACCCTCGAACGCATTGCCAACCTTATACCCTCGGCTATAATTGTCAGACCTCGCAATCATGTCCTTCTTCTCCTCCCGCGCAACTCGCACATCCATCGCCCAACTCGTCGCCGCCACAACCTTCGCCTCCCCCGCCCGCTCCTTACGCAACAACAACGCCCACCTCTCCGACGCGCAGGCCCTCGAGCGCCTCGACGCCCTCACATCGCCCACCTACGACTTTGAGGACCACTTTGCCGAGGACCTCCAGCTCGTCTTTGAAGCCGTCTACGATGCCCTGCGCGGTGATAATGAGTCCCTCTCGCACGATGCGTTCCACGCGTTCCTTACAAACGTGCAACAAATGACGGATATCCCGCCCATGGATCGCGACGAGTACGATTTCCGCGAGTTTCTCCAGTTTTGGACGTATAATGGCTTTTGGAATGCCGTGGCGGTGTTGCCGCCAAAGGATCTCTCGAGGCCGCTGACGAATTACTTTATAAATAGTAGCCATAATACGTATTTGGATGGGAATCAGTGGAGTTCGACGAGTTCGCCGGATTCGTATACGAATGTGAGTTTGATCCTATGAGCATATGGAGAGGCTAGTGGGCAGATGTGGTAGTGGTAGATGTGTACTTGGTTGCGCTCAGCAATCATCTACATGTCTACGATGGTGCACATTGCGGTTATACAGCATGTCACTGTCATATACATGATCACGCTCACATAGGCTCACGCTCTGCGTTCGTAAATGTCCACTGACACGAAACAGGCTCTCCGCCGCGGCTGCAGATGCATCGAAATCGACGTCTGGAACGGCGTCGCTTCCACATCGTCCTCGCCCTCACAGTCACCACACCGCACCCCCAACATCCACCACGCCAAACGCGCATCCGTCAGCTCCTTCATGAGCGCCGCCACCCAGGCCGTCAACGATACCCGCGATGCCGCCCTCTCCTTTCTCCGCAACCGCTCCAGCTCCAGCTCTCGTGTATCCCAAGCACCTACCCTCTCGCCCGTCTCGACGCTGCACCTCTCGCCGCATACAAGCATGGGTACGGAATCGTGTCCGCCTTCACAAGCCAGCGTGTCGACATCATGCCTTCCCAGCAGTACAGAGATAAACAGACAACCCCGAGCGAGTGCCGTCGTCGAACCCATCGTCACGCATGGACACACATGGACACAGCCCTGCGGCTTTCGCCAAGTCTGCGAGGCCGTCCGAGACGCCGCCTTTGTCAACAACCCTTTGCCCATCATTGTCAGTCTCGAGGTACATGCCGACCATGAGCAGCAGCAGGTCATGGTCGACATCATGCGCGAGGTCTGGAAGGGTCTGCTCATCGAAGTTCCCCAGGACGGATGCGATCCCAAGTTCCGCACGCCAAACCTTGACCAGGTCCAGCGCAAAATCTTTGTCAAGGTCAAGCGCCTTCATGCAAGTCTTCATGCGTCTGGTCCGTCATCACCTAACCCTCAAGCACCAGCAGCTACTGCAACAGCAGCTGTAACAACAGCTCCATTTGCGCTGCAGTCACCTCCATCACTGGCGTCCAAGGCATCAGCGCCAACACCGACAAGCTCTCCTCGACTTGCACAGCTAAGCAAATTCATATCAGCACCGACATACTCACCTCCACCGTCTCCTCTCACCAAGATCAGCCCTGCACTCATGGCCCTCGGCATCTACACACGCAGCGAGCACTTCAAGAGCCCACAGAGCCTCAACACCAAGGAGGCCAAGTTCCCCTCCCACATCTTCTCCGTTGCCGAAAACCAGCTGCTTGACACACACCGGGTCAACGAGCGTGGTCTCTTCCTCCACAACAAGTGCTTCTTTATGCGCGCCTACCCGAATGTCATCCGAGTCGATTCGTCCAACCCAGACCCTTCGCTATTTTGGCGCCGTGGCGTCCAGATGGTCGCCATGAACTGGCAAAACATGGATGAAGGGATGATGCTCAACGACGCCATGTTTGCGGGCGAGGACGGCTGGGTACTCAAACCACCCGGATACCTTAGCTCCAACAAGACCTGCGAGACGGCCGACGACGCCGAGCCCCCTCGCATCATGGACTTTGACGTCACCATCTTCCTCGGCCTCAATGTCGCCGCTGGCGATATCTACACGCCCGACAAAACACTCAGCTCGATTGTCAAGGTAGAAATACACGTCGACAAGAAGGAGGGCGCCGGCGGTAAGGATCGCCCGCTGCCCGAGTCTACTTACAAGCGGCAGACGGCCTCCCACAAGACCCTGAACCCGTTCTTCGGCGCCACCGGCGAGACGCTGTCGTTCCCAAATGTGCCGAGGGTCGTCGAACCCCTCAGCTTTGTCCGGTAAGTTTATTTTTGGGTTTGGGGGGCTTTGCTCCCTCGCATTCCATGTGCCGATCTTCAGCCCCAGCTCGACTAATCATTCGTTTCTTCAGCTTCAAAATAGAAAGCACGTCGGGATTAGTTGCGTCGACGACCCTGTCATGGGCGTGTATTCGGTTAGATAGATTGCGTCAGGGTTATCGATTTATCCATTTGAAGGACGCAAGAGGTGATCCCGTGCATGGCGGCCGACTGTTTGTAAAGATTACCAAGACCATCAAATAGTCTATAAGCAAGGGCGCAAGGCAAAATAAGCAGATGCTCTAGCAAGGGGTTGTGTAGACACACCGCGCTGCTACCACTGTTGCTTCTGTGTTCCGGGTAATACCGCAAATAATGAATCACGAAATCACCAGACAGACCTTGTCCTTGCCCTTGCTGATGGTGCTGGTTGCTGCGACTGCACAGAGCCAATGGCGTAGTGAACCACCAACAAGACCATGTCTCCCACGTCCCGCGCCCACGTCCATATCCACGTCCGCTTTGCTTCCGGGGAGACGTATTACTTGCATCCGCCGTTCTCGGCCCATGCACGTCTCTAGCCTCGATGTTGCACCGGCATCATGTGGCCGAGGATCGACTGGGTATAATCAGGGATGTCATAACCTTGCTAGACGTCGTAGCACAGAGTGAAGACAGGGCCTCTTACGGATTACTGTTTGCGCTCGTGGGCTCCATGGTGGACCAGTCTGTAGTCGAGCATAATGCCACCTTTGCAAAAATAAGAGAGCCCAGCTGTCTCTGTCTGTTTGCCTGTCTGTATTGCTGTCTGTAAAGTTTTGCTTCAATTAAACACACCGCTAGACAGGCGCAGACAGCAGGAGCTGTAAAAAAAACAAAACAAAACAAAACAGGAACAAGCAAATAGACACTGTAAAGCAATCGTATACATGGCGCTGCGCTGGCACCAACAGCAGCGCCAACAGAAACGGCAGACAACAAATTTCGTGGCGTCGAAGCGAGTTCCGCTGAACCGTAGCCCCCCTGCGGCTATCGTCAATGGAATGGCCGAGCAGTGCCGGTATGGCAATTGGCTCTAGCAAAGGGGTATTTTGTTAGGCCAGAAGCATGGCGGCACAAGGGGGGTGGGACTTGGATCAGAGACAGTCGCATATCGAGCGGGACGAGCCACAACAATTAACGGGAATGACTCCGCACCGCCCATTTGCCGATGCAAAGTACGCACTCAGTGCGCCGTGTTTCGCAACGCCGTCCTGTCTCTCTTCGTGTCGTTTTTTGTTTATTATCAATCTTGCATCATCGTAATTATCCATCATTGGCGCGACACTTCTCAGCTGCTACTAGCCCAGCTGTGGTTATGGTGGCGCTTGCGGCGGTGGAATGATATCGAACGACTCTGGACCCCTAGTAATTATGTTGTAGCTCTAGCGCGCGCAGCCCTTTTTTGGGGACCACCTTGTTTTGAAATGGGCCAAAATAGAGACAAGCTAATTCAAGCAAGCCACGAAGTGGTCGGGGCGCGGACTCAGTAAGCTCCAAGTACAGACGCCAAAGTTTGACTGAGCAAAAACGCCGAACGACAAGCATTAGTACTAGAAGCAAACACCGAGCAACACTAATCGGACAATGTGGAGGAAACGGCCGTCCGGAGTGGAGGAGGGGGGGGACCAGAACGCCAAAAACAACCCACGAGGTCTACGCTCGCAAATTAGCTTCTGTTGTAGCTATGCTACGCGTAACTTATAGCAGGGCACGTATGTGGCTGAAGGCATGATTAGTATGCATTTCGCTTAAGTGGTATAGGCATGTAATCGCGATGATGAGTATTCGCTTGTCTTTAAGACGAAGATCGTTGGTAGAGGGTGGTGCAAGTATTTGGAATAGATCTTGGAGTATCGTCATCACAGTTGTTGGTGGTGGTGGTCCATGCACGACCAGCGCGGACGCAATTTTGAACAGCGCCATTTAGCGGCCAGCTGAGCATGTTGAAGGCAAACTAGCCAGGTGTAAGAGTTACGGTATCGTAGTCTTCAAGTCGCATAGTAGCGCATCATTGAATAGCTGCGCAGTACTGTAATGAGCTGGTTGGTTATCGTCTGCGAGGCATCCAGCTCCCTCTTCGCCCGTTGTCTTGTACCAGTTCGTGGAGCGCCAAAATGCCGGGTTGGGCAGTTGCAAGGTTCAGTTTAGCCCAAAGTAAACGACCCAGTCCCTCTAGATATGCTTAGATACGGGGGCGCCTGATGCAGAGACACACTGCTGGGTAAGCCGATCCCATGCCTTGCTATTCGGATGAAACCACCACCAGCAGGCATTTTGCTTAGGATTGATCTGGCAGCTGTGGCTGCCAGATCTAACTTAATATGCACTTTGTTTTTGATTCTCTTTTTGCTTCTTATCCGCTCCCTGTCTTGCTCTCCCCTTTCTGAAATGCTAAAAAGATCTGCCACCGGAGGTGGGATTAGATAGCGTGGCTTTGTTTGCGTTCTATTTCTGGAGAATGCCGCCGTTGCCGGGTCCCCTGGAAGTTGCTAGCTCGCTAGCTGTTACCTTAGTTGGCTAGAAACAGCAGAAAAGCATGGCAAGGATAATTGCTTAACGCTAGAAATGTTCTTAGTTCGAAAATGGTGGAAGACCGTGACCCTGGGTTTGACGATGGCCAGTGCTCGCTCGTTTTGCAAAGAAAAGGTGCTGCCCGCCCGCGAAATATCGGCCGCGATGATCCTTGTCCATCCGCCGCTGGCTGGCGTGTAAGCGGAACCAGTGGCACACATGGTTTTGGTGGGCGGCAGGACGTCATCAAAAACCGTTATTGGCCTAGGCGGGAAAAAAAAAGAGGACAGCGCGCGTCCATTATATTGGGAGGAAGCTTGTCTTGGGTGTAAGTTAGCGTGCTGATTGGAATGGGCGTATGCCGGCGTCTGAGCCGAGCTTCAAAGCCAGTGGTATCCGATTGAAAAATTAAAATGCAGAATTAAGCAAACACACAACCAAGCAGTACGTTTTCTTTTCGGAGAACACTCCGAAGAGTTTCGGTGTAGACTTCGCACTGCAGACGCCAGAAGCGTCGGCTATTGTCACCGCCCACTTCGCTAAACCATATTATCCGTGAAACGCGCTCGTGAAATAAGCGTTTCTGTTTAAGGACGCCTTGGTGTCCCAGTTGATGGCAGCGGATCGAGTAGGAAATTGCGACAAACCAATACCCGACGAGGGAGACGTTGAAAACCGAGGCCGCGTATGAAATAAACTAGACCCTGTGGCGGTCAATGGAAGATAATTAGGCCAACTATCTTCGGCTCCAGTTCTGCTGATCCATGTAGCTTACAAGTATTATGTGGATGACTCCGACGTTGATGGGACCTGCGCAGATGCGTATACTTCACATGTCCAGCTTACGACGGTTGTAATATCGTAAGTGGACTACCTACAGCTGAGGCGTATGCGAGTACAAGCAGGCCAAACGTGGGCCATGTGTAATATAGAAAGCTTGGGCGGTCTACCTCCTAGAATAGCTGTAGGTGCCAGCCATGACTATCCGCCTTAGTCCACTTGTGTAAAAGAGGCACATACAAAACGCTGCTCTCCGTGGACGTCGTTGTGCTTCAGGCTCGGGGTCTTCGGCGCTTTGGCGGTTGTTGCGCCTGATACGGCGCATGTCCCCGTAATAGCGCCATTTCGCCCAAGCGTAAACTGCAACGTAAGTAGCAGAAGCGGCAGCAAAGATGAACGGGTGAATGAGGAATTGGAACGGAGATGGATCCCCGGTGTAGCAAGCAAAGCTATCTAGCTCTGTTTCCTCGCCGTGTCTGGCTGAAGGCTGTTTGGGGAGAGTGAGAGGTGTGTGGGTAGCGAGACCCAGAAAGCTGGGATTGTGGGCCCGCATCGCCGGAGCAAGCCTGAATGTCTCCGCCGGTTCCACGACGCCATCTTTTGCCCTTTCTCTTGTTTCTTTTTCTTTTGTCTCGTTCACATCGTCCAGGGTATATGCGCCATCTGCGGTAATCGTAGGATAACGTTCCCGTGTCTTTCCCCCCTCCTCGGCTCGAGTGGCAATGAGAACATGCAGGGCCAGCTGGGACGAGAGGGGAGAGATTTGCGCACCAAGTGCTCTAAGTCATCGCTCGCAGGTACGAATTTCAGATCAGGGCACCTTGTGTAGAGAGCTGTGGTGGGGGTAAGAGCTAGCTCGCAACTTGTGAAAGCTCCGCAGCCAAGGTTACGGACAGAAGCCTTAGCGTGGGCGTACATACCACATGGCTAGCGCTCTTGTCGCCACCACCCACGATCTGCCCAGCTCATAGTGACGCAGTATTGGCGCGGTAGAATGCCGGCAAGCTTCTGCCCTGTGAAAGGCAACACTAGAGGAGGGGTTTGTTAAATTGGGGTGGGTGTGATGGAGCGGCTGGCGGATATTGAAAAAAGGGCTGGCTGGATGGCTAGCTGATAGCGTTTAAGGTGACGATGCTTGCTTTTGAATTGTGACGTGTGTGAATGGCTGGACAAGATGGGTTTGGCACAGTGGAGGTCCGTTGGGGATAAGCGAGACAGCAAATGAGAGGGCTGTAAAATAGCAGCAATGAAAGGGTGTCGTGATGATGGCTTTCGCGGGCAGATTATTTGTGTGGTGGGCTGCCAATAGTAGTGGTTGTAGTTGTGGGCGAAGGGGAGCAGGCAGTGGTGGTTGCTGTGATGGGATTGGTTGTAGGTGATGGTGATGGTGGCGAGCCGCAGAAGTGAGGGGGTTGAGCAAACACGCTCGCTGGAGCGGTGCAAAGCTCCGCTGGTGGAGGTCCTGCCGTAATGGGCGGATCGGCAGTGGAGGGCGCCAACTGGCAGCCAGCTGGTGCAGCTGGTTTTTGTTGGATTTGCCAGTTGCGACAACTTGCGACACTCGCGACGGCTGTCACGGGTGGTGGGAGACGCGATGGAGGGCAGGTGGTCCGTGGAATATGCTAGCTGTTTAACTCTGAAAAGTGCTAACCTGTCATATCCATCATGCTGGTTCTACTACCGCCACTGGTACTGCAATTACAGGCACGAGTGCTTCGACTGCTTCTGCTGCCACAGTAGTTGTCATTGGCATCGCTGATGGCGCCTACTTTTCCGCTTACACTGGTGATACGTGGATGCACACCACCAATTTTACTAGGCTGCTGCCCTGCGCCCAGTCGTACAATGCTGCTCTGCTATATTTTCTCATCATAGAGGATCAGACAGGGCACTCTGCTTCAGATCTGGCCCAATCAACGATGAGTAAACTAAGACATATGCAGTGCGACGTCTGCACGTACAAACAAACACACATCACTGATTGATTGACAGCGTATACCCGCACCAACTAGCCCCAATTACCCTCACAGCCCTAGAACAAGGGCTCAGCTGTCTTGCCCCCCGCCCATCACTGGCCTGTGCCTGTTATTTCCGATCTTGGCATCTCCCCGGGAGAGCCAACCACCGCGGGAAACAAGAAAAGAAAAGAAAAGCTACGTTGGTTACATTTATAAATGCATAAAACACACACATAGATGCTGGTATTAGTAGCGGGACGCCAGGCTCCGGTGTGGCGGAGATTAACGGGCCGTTAGCCATCCGTGGTTTACTTTTTTTTATCTTTTGTTTCTCGCTGTCTGGAAGGTGTTTCCCGGTATCCAGACAGCTGGGAGAGATTTGTGTAACAGGGTGAAGATCAACAGGTACAGCTTACACCCATATTCGTTTGCAGCGTATGCTCTCTACTTAATCTATCGCGCATGCACAGCTAGATACCGAGTTTTGCACTGGACAACAACACGTACCGACGACCAGCCGAGCATCATCACCACCCCGAACCCACTACAACACCACGACGAAATAAATGTAGAGGACAACTAACAAGCTCAGAAAACCTCCCCGCTGGCGTCCTGTTGCCTCCACCTCCGCCACACCCCCCCAAAAGGCCTCCACACCCCCTACTGGAGATGGCCCTGGCTTCACCACCTGTCAGACCCAACACCGCTGTAACCCCCTTGCCCGCCTTACGACTCTAGCTAATTCAGCCTACCCGAATGAGGAAGCCCGAAACGAGTTCCTTTTCAATGCCCTGTGTTGCTATGTGTGGTTTTTGCAAATGGGTTGGGGAAATCTTCTTGTATAGCATTGTACGGTTGCTCTGCTATACCTGTTCTCTTGCTATTGCACATGTCTTTCAAATTCATGCTTCTCGTTTATTTCATCCTGCATCTTTTTCCCTGTCCCTTCTTGCCTCCTCTTTACCTGTCCAGTAAGAAACTAGTTTAGCGGTGCGATGCGCCCACTGGACTGTTGCAAGTACACTACCACTTACAGCGGCATGCCCCAAAATTTCAATTTACAGAAGGACTAACCCGTCTTTACAGTGCACCTTCAGCGGCCCTCCCCCGCCCATTCCCACCTCCCGTCTCCTCCGCCACTTCTTCTCCCTCCTCCTCGTCCTCTCTTCCCTTTCTCACTTTCTCAAACATCACCATTTCCTATTCCACCAAACGGGAAACAAATCACCAAAAAGCAACCACAGACATATTTATAGCAGCAAATCGTTCTGCAGCACATACACACCATATCACACCCCTCAATCCGCCCCTCATCCCGCACTGTCTCTCATCTCCTCCTCATCGTCTTTTCGCTTCCCACCGCTGCAGACGCCCTCATTTTTTTGTGCCTCTTGATTTTCCTCCCTCCCACCAAAAACTCACACGCCCCCCCCTTGGTCTTTTACTTCCAGCGCTGCATTCCAAACTCTCACCCCTCCCCTCTCTCGCTGTTGTCCTCCCTCTTGTCTCCTCCATCCTCATCTCGCAGGCTATCTACTTTTCTCCATGATCCTCAGAGACACTGTGCCATAGCTTCAACTACTGCTCCCCAAGAATCTGGAAATCTCACCCTGCACATCGCTGCCAACGCAAGGGTCAGACGCAACCATAAAAGTCAACGGCCCCCACTGCCAAAACCTCGGACCACCAGTCGCCAATCCATTGCTGTCTCGACTACTTCTACTACAACTCCTACTACTATTGCGGTTGTTGCTGCCACTGTTCACTTGCCAGTATAACTCTCGACTGCGCCCTACTCTCCGCTTGCTGCTCTTCTGACATACTTCTTGGCATTTCTGTCACTGAACACCTGCACCAAAGCTGCAACTATGGCCCCTGTCCGTCTACAGACGCCGCACTTGGAGATGGTACCCGCGGAACTGCTCTTGCCGCTGCCTCCGTTTACACCACCCATCTTGGACCCTTTGCATTCACATGAAGGCATTGTGTCGTGCCCAGTAAGAGCTGAGCTTGGCGCAGCATACATCAAGCATCAATTGCTAACTCACCACAGGTCCCAGGCACCCGCTGCCCTACCTGCGCCAAAGAAGGCAAGGAAGTTTGGGTGATTCCCGGCCGCAACTGCGGATACTGCAACACACCTTGCTGAGCCCCATGACAGGTCGACTGATACTATGACGATACACACGTTGGCAATACATTGGGGGATACGAAGAATGCATATGCAATATCAGGCTGACCACATCAAGGCTCGAATGCTGCGTTGCAACCTTTCACCAGGAGCGCTGATGGAGCGCATCACCGAGCCATATTATGCTGCAATGGCTTTCCTTTTGTAGATTGGAAAACAAGAATGATACAATATTATTGCAAGAAGGCAACTTGCACAATCACGTTTATGGAGGTATGGAAATCAGAGATATGAAAAGACAAGCCGTCACCGCAAGGAATGGTAAGGCCAGCTACGACAACAGGCTCTGAGCAATGCGGCTTGCTACGACTAGTGCACGCATTATTTTGTCGAGAAGCAACATGATAATGTGGCGGGGAGTTGTTGTTTATTGTGATGCAGGCGAGCGTTTTGGCTTGGCATGTTTCTATACGGCTATGGTACCTATTTTGCAAAACGGCTGGAAAGGCGTTATTGATCGACGCGGACTGCGCCGTGGCAAAGATACCACACAGATACGTTTTATATCCCTTTGCCTGGGTTTGGGTCATTTTTGGAAGACAAGCAACATTGTTATCCTGGTCGTTCGTTTTTTATTATTATTTCTCTATCAGCTCGGAGTCTATGACACGGCTTCTATAATACTGCAAGTTATCGCTGGCACCGCCTGACAGCACGCTGTCAAACCACGCATTGTGAAATAACGCCGACTGAGAATGGCGTGTTCAACTGAAGAAAAATTAGAAAAATATGTATGCATGCACACTGCATCGTATGCTCACACCCAACTGTCCGGGAGAAATCAGGTCGGTGCCAACGAGGCTAGCGGCATCTTAGCAACCCCCGGGGACGTTGGATAGGCCTCGCACATCACCAGAATCATCGTCGCCATTGTTTGGTGTTGGCACATGCACGCGCCCGAACAAAGTTGGCCGACTGATGCTAATTGGACAACGCCACAGGCCGAAGCTGTCAGCCTGCCTCCCTCTTTGGGCGTAAAGCCCAGCCGCAAGCCCACGCAGGGCCTTGTCCAGCAAAGGATGCATGCGAGGAGCAAGCTGTCCGACCTTAGCCGCATACATTGATGCATGCTGCCTGCAGATGCATCTGGCATCTTACTTGGCCGACTTGTCAGCCACTACCCAAGTGCAGCTGGTTTGTACGCTATCATTGTTTGTACTGTTGCCGCTGTTGCTGGTGCTACCGCCGCTATTACCCCGTACATATCAGCAGAACTTGGAGCCAAGGCTATCCATCATATACGCACAGTACGTCAATTACAAGTGCTATGACTCCAGTAAGCGCCTACGGCGGTCCGGCTTGCAGGGCAGAGCAGGGATGACGACGCCGGGCAACAGCCCGCAATGCACCTCCATCTCCACTCGCCTTATGCTCTCGTCGTCCTCCTTCCTTTTCTTGCGTCCTTGTTGCGCCCCTTCACGGATCCGTTTGACGGTTTTGTATGCACGCTAGTGGAGTGGGAGCGGGCCGGTGGCCGCGGGAGCTTAATGTGCACAGCCCAAGCCTAAACGGGGAATAGCAAGGCTAGCGGTACGACGGAACCTACAGTAGCTACCAATCAGACCCGCGACTCCCTTGCAGGGCGTTCAGGTGAATAGACGAGCCTAGGGCATACGCTAGAAGGGCAATGCTTCCGAAGGTTGCTGGCTATTTTAGCCGTACCAGCCGTCTGGTGTGGCGGCTGGGCGAGGCCAGACACTGGGCGTGCAACGAGGGGCATGAATTGAGCCGGATGACGCTTACTGTTTGAGGCGCCAAAAAAAGAAAGTCTGCGCTTGCATCACAGCCTGGGAAAGATTCGTAGGGGGAAAAGAAGGATCTGCGGCGTATTGTGGTGGATTTGCAGGCGTCGGTCTGTCCGATTCGACAATTGCCGGCGATGATAACCCACGATGATGTCTTCGCCGCAATTCAAGACCATCCATCCAGACTTTGGCCTGTGTGGATAGCGGCCGACTTGCTATGTCTGGGGTTCGTTCCCCCCCATAAGTATGGTGGGTGGGTGTCTCTGTTGGTTCTGGTACCCTGTTGCATAAACGTACGATGCGGATATCGTACCCCGTTCCGTCACACCCTCGGTATGCACACACTCGGCTGATCTATGGGTACATGTACGTGCTGGAGGATATGGCGCAGGGAAGAAGAAGAGTTGGCTTACTTTCCGCCTTGTCTACCAATTGGGCCGTGGAAATGAAATGAGACGCGATGACATACCTGGGCCTGGCTCCTCACTCGTTTAGTCCCAGATAAAAAGAAAATATAACGGCTTTATCTGCTGCATCGCAGCCATGTACGAGAAACACGACATGCGGGCTCATGGCTTACAACAGCCAATGCGAGGCTGATGGTCTTCTGCGACCAACGCGAAATTTGCGTGGACGCTTTAGCTACCATTCTACCTTTTTTTTTCGTTTTTAATTTCGAAATTTATTTACAAACTATACGCATGTTGTAACTGTTTGGTCGGCTAATTCACGTGCACGCAAACTAGCTCTCCAACCTTTGCCTAAGCTTGAGCAGCAATGCACGATGATGTGCAACAATTTCATATAAACGAAAGCAACCAAAATAAAGGACAAAAAAAGAGTTATAGTATACTGAGCCGTGTAACGGTAGTAAATGCCGAATACGGCAGTGTGGTAGAGAGAGTATGTGTCAGCAATACAACGGCGAGCCACTGCTGGGTACGGCGGTGCCAGCAAGAAACTCAGGCAGAAAACTAACAGGTAAACACAAATGGACTAAACTGAAAGCGCAGCGTAAAACAAATTGGTACTTGCACGGATGCCAGATGCGGGGATAAGAACTTGTTTAAGAGGGCGGACCTGTCCTGAAGCAAATAGTGTACACCGATTAGGTTCCAACGCTATCCCCATGCTCATCAATAGATTGCTCGCTGGTCTAGCAGCCATCACATCTGCGGCAGGCTTTGCCGTCGATGTGCATCACAGCGGTGGATGCGGCACACAAACGACGCCCGAGGCTCTGCAGATGGCGAAATATCCCCACGGATTGCCAGTCGAACTCCAATTCAAGCGTCTCGTTGAGCACTACAAAGGAACCGGCTTCACATTTACGCTAAAAAGAAACATCACACGGACGATAAATAAGCAGTTAGCAAACGTTCGTAACGGGCAAATCTCTGAACATAGGCGTGCGTTGCGCAAGGGCTCATAAAAACACTCAACCTGTACTATGCCAAGTTTATACAGGACTATGCAGGCTTCTGCTACTACCCTGTGCGGAATCCCAGTTGCGATCAAGTGATCCGGGATGGCTGCTTCAATCGCATCAGTACGCTGCCTGTTGAAGGGGATCCTGCCTCGGGCGCCGTCTCGACGCATGAGATTGGTCACTGGATGTCGCTGATTCATCCGCACGAGGGTGGCTGTGCGAATCCGAACGATTATATCGACCGCCTGCAGAGAAGCTGGGCGATCCGGTCATTGCAGAATGCAAGGACCCGAATGAAGATTCCTGTCCGAATATGCCGGGTAAAGATAATATCCACAACTATATGGCCTATGTGCGTCTGTAAGTATACTGTTGTTACAAACGTGGTAGATGGGATGGCGTGCTGATGATTTTGTGCTTGTAGACAGTGTATGAAGGACTTTACAGCGGGCCAGATAAAGAGGATGAAGTCTGCATGGGATGCCTACCGCAAGCGTTTGTGACGTTTCTTGAGTGGCTACAATACAACGTGTTTGGTGTTCCGATAGGTCTCTCAACTTACATATCCATGTATGAGTGTATATAGGAAGACGAATAGATGGCTAGATAGACACATGGTTGAAATATGTTAGTGAGCAAAGAAATTTGAAGAACTTAGAAAGCGATTATTAATTCGGGTTAGATGTTCGGCTGTCCATGATTCTGCTGTTTGTGAGTCTTAACCCATTTACCGTAATAACTCGACATACTGTGAAATATTTTCCCAGTCAGTCATTCAAATGTCAACACTACCGGCAACGACTCCAGTGACAGTCGATATGCGCGCACTTTATCCCTCGCCTGTAGCGCTTCCTGCAAAACAACTCCCTTCCTATCCACATGTTCAATATTCTCTCTCGAAGCAAATGGGCTCAAAATTTGCGCGGTGGCCAGACTTCCTGAAGAGTAGTCTTTTATAGTCATTGACAAGTAGCGCTCATTGCTGTGGAACTCGTTTATGGCTTGAGAAAAGGCAGTCTCTGGGGTTCCGACTGTCTGGCCCACTGGGAGGGGTATCCAAATATCAGCCTGGAGAGTGTCTGCAATGGCGTAGATTGTCCATTTATGGGCCTCTTCCGCTGTGAGAGGAGTGTGCGAAGTATAAAGAGCCAGTTGGCATGGTGAAGCACTCGGAGATGGTTTGTCAGACACCCCATACGGACTTAGTAGTGTTGTATACTATAATATTTGTTAGTATGATGTAGCCACTAGATAGTAAAAAAGATATTAACCTCAAATGTTTGGCCAACGGATCCCTTGTCGATAGAGTTCAGTTCCTCCGCTCTGTAAATTCCCAGGCGCTGAAGCAGGCCAACCACCTCAGGCTTCATGTTGTCTACACTTCCAACAAGCAAAACAACAACATCTTTCCAAGACAATGACAAGCCTGGGATCTTTTTGTCGTTTACGCCATGAACATTAAGCATGGCGGTGGAAATCGCCATTCTCACATCGTCTTCGTTGTGAGTGGCATCAATATGCACGGAAATGAGAAGTTTTGTTGTCCGTGGTTCTCGGTAGAGCGACGACCGCAGTCTGTTGCCGCTCCTTTGAAATTCCGTAGCAGAGCAGTTCACAGTTGACCATCTCACAACATTTGTTTCGCGGCGATCATGGCCGTATAGTCCCTGCTGTGCGGAGAGAATATCGGCGTGTTGTGGGATATCCAGTTCTAGGATTTCATCTGTTTGGGGGACAAGTAGCGGCATGTTGGTGATTGTGAAGATGACGAATATGATTTTTACAGAAGAAGAGGTCAATATTTGGGAAGGGAAATACTTTTGTGAGAGTGTCGGCGCTGTGACCTGGTGCCTGGAGGCCGTTGCGTGGCTGTGTTGAATCAGGCTGTGACAGTTGCTCCTTGACGGGGGCGGTTTCACCCGTATGCACGTCATGTTGGTGGGAGCGCGGGATGTGTGCACATCAGACGGGGAATCGGAAAGATTTGTCTGGAAAGTGTATCAAGAATTTGCTGTACAGTTTATTAGGCTGTTCTCGACTGGGTTGGGTAGATGGTGTGATGCGCCGCTCCAGGAGGATTGCTTGCATCGATGCAACGCCGGCGACTTTTCATAGCACCGGTGCATGAAATAAAATACAAATAAATTGGGAATCAATGTTAGAAGACAGGATGAAGATGCTGATGGATGTCAGAGAAACCCCCCTTCAAACTCTGCGTGATATTGATACACAGTCGGCGCGACTAGCAAGACTAGTTGGCTTCGCTTACAAGAGCTGTCAGCTAGATGACATATATTGCAATGGGTATAAATGAGGTCTTATCCTCTTCTTAAAATATGCTTACCTTGCTCATCATCACATCTACTCACAAATAACCCATCACAATGGTCAACATTAAAGCCGTCTCTCTCTTTCTTCTGCCGCTGCTGGCCTACGCTGCACCTGTTCTCACTACAGATGAGAATGGACTGCAAGTCTCTTCTTCATCTGTTGATAAAGTTCAACCAATATATGTCCGCGATGAGTCGTTTGACATTGATCTTGAACAAGTCTTTGACTCTCAGAAGCGCGATTCTCTCTCTGATGACATTTACAACGACATCCAGGAGCGCAAATTAAAGAAGCCCAAGCCTGCCGTCATTGCTCCCAGCAAACCCGCCCCCAAAGAACCTGGTGTCAAGGTCAAGCCGCTAAAGGCTCTCCCGAAGCCTAATGACATTCCTAAGCCCAAGAAGTCGGATGAGCTATTGGTGCATCACCCTTCGCCAGCTGATGTTTTAGGAAAGGGTAAACATCACAAGCGGGATGACCTTGAAAACGACATGGATTTTGAGAAGCGAGATCTGAACGAATTCGAGGCAGAGGAAGACGAGGAGTTTGAGAAGCGAGATGCCGATGACTTTGAGGAGGACGAGGGCGAGGAATTTGAGAGGCGCGATGTTGACTCTGGTATTGATATGGATGACGAGGAAGAGGCGGAATTTAACAAGCGCGAGGAGTTTGAAGAGTTTGACTAGGAATATGAGGACAAGTAATTGGTATCGATTGTTTTCTTTGATTATGTTGAAAGGTTTTAGGTTGCTGGACAACTTATAGACTGACGAGAGGTTGGTATAATTTATATAAAATTGCAGCGAATAGAATTGTGTTCCGTTTATTTAACAATATTACATCTAATCTGCTAATTGGCTACTATGTCCGGCGTCTACTCAGAACGTAATATTCCTTCAGTTGTCCCGCCATTTTACTCCAACTTGGTGGCCTTGGCAGTGTAGACTGTGGAAGAAGTTCCAGAGCGAGACTGAAAAGTAACAGTGCCGTCACCGTTGATAATAATGTTGGTGATGGCATTTGCATCCTCAGAACGGAGAATGTGCTGCTTGAAGCCATCGGTACCCTCCGAGTTGAACATGTACTTGGTCGTCTCCTTGGCAAGGGCAACAGCAGCGGCGGCAGCAGCAGCAGCAACAGGGCCAGTCTCGCTGGTAATAAGAGCAGCAGCAGAGCCAATGACAGCCTGAATGGCGTCAGGGGCGACCTTGTCAAGAGCATCAAAGACGCCACGGAAGTTGTTAGGGTCCGTGTAGTACTGCGTCTTCAGGTCCTCGCTGTACCACGTCAGCAGCCACCAGTCGCGGCCGGTGGTGGTGATGCCCGTGTTGTAGTCGGCAGTCAGAAGGGGCCAGCTGCCGTCGCCGGGGTGCAGAATGGGCCATTGCATCTCATTCTTGTAGTTGTCGCTGTACTTGTGGACAAGCGAGATGGACAAGATGTTGTTGGGGGTGTTGTTCTGCACGGTGACTTGGGCTTGGCGGTGGGTGACGGCTTCACAGGTGGTGGCTAGGGCCAGGGCAATGGCGCTCAAAGCAGCAGTGAACTTCATTTTGTATGATGAGAGTGGTGAAGAAAGGGTTTAATGTGTGTGAATGTGTGAATGTGTCTCAGGATGTGTTGATGAATCAAGTACTGAAAACAGTGTACAATACGTTCACCTTATATAGATCTTTGAAAAATATACTCGGACATAGTTCGGTCATGATATCAAGAAAAGACACGCTCGTCATAGGTATAAGAATATTCCGGCGACCAAATGTAGTTGATCGTATAGTTGTCAGTGGGGGCGGGCGGTTGTGTGCCTTGGTTGGATGCGAGATGAAATGAAAGTTTTGTCTTGGCAACTAGGCTACGAATGCTAATACTATGGATATGACGCTGATTTAGTTTTTCAATTAGCCCTATAGTGACAATGTAATGACGTCAAATCCGGGCGGCTAGCCCCGGAGGTGTAAGCACTCCCTCACCACGATCTATCCGAGATGCCCTTTGTGGCGCTTACGATGGGCTGACACGAATCAGTGCACGACGATCTTTTTGTGAAAGCGACGTAATTTATGGATTTACGTGGAGAGCTGAAAAGAGCAAGGCCATGCCCATTTTAAATAATCTCTAGGCGGGAGTTGAGGTAAAGTCTGAAAATCTACAAATACTCTACTAACTCTGACTTTACAGCAGCTTTACAGATATCCAGATGTCATGATATTGTAGATTCTACCGCACCTAGCCTTTATTTACCACAAAGTTGTAGTTTTACTGTACTATTATATTCTACTTAATAAAAAAAAGTATATATATCATGTATATCTCGAAAAGAATGAGAAACGAGCTTGTTGAGGTTTGTTCCCGAAGCTACCCTACATAGCATTTTTTTGGCGCGTATATATTGTTGAAACACGCTTTGAATCTGCGCCCTGTGGCAATACACAATAGATGCGAGGGGTTTAAAAGTTGAATTGATCAATTGCTTTCTCAATATACTTTTATCTATACTGAAGATGATATATTCGCGTTTCGTGGCGTTGCGGGACAGTGGCGCTGCGGCTGAAAAGAGCCCCTTATGCAACAGTGCCTTAATGAAGCCGTAATTCTTTTTCCCTTCCAAACACAACTACAAGCTCCCATTCTTGTAACTGCCTTTATCACATTTTCCGGCGCACCATGACGCATTCTTCTGAGACCAACGTCAACGCGACGCCCCTCGGCCATGATACAGACGATGCTCAGATACAGAAACCCCAGCTCGAGAATCAGACAAAGCCCCCAGCGCAACCAAGTCGGTTTGGCATGATGGTTGAGAATGTTAAGGAAGGATTGCTTTTGGCAATAGTGCTTCCGTTCTTACTAGCCGGGGAGTTGAAAGACAAGCTGCTGGGGAGGCCGCGCCGAAATCGGTGGCAGTGAAGAGCGTTCTCACTTTGTTCTCACCTTGTTTCTACTCAACATCAACAACTCACCCAGCAAGTCAAACTTGCCTTGATTCAATATTTTCATCGAGCCTTGTCTTTACAACATTAAAAGTCAATCCAAATTCCCTCAATGGCGCTGAGGCAGTGTACACTCGACGAGTTTTGGCGCGACTTGAAACCTCCAAGGCGTCGTTCGTCGTTTCTATCGCTTCCGCCGACAATACGCCGACAGATTTACGTTCTGGCAGGATTCCCTGTTGGAAGAATCATGCACATTTTAATCGATAATAGAGACGATCTTGAATGGGAGATGAAGCCCGTGACAGTGAATCTGCTTCTTGTATGCCACCAAGTTCACTCGGAGTTGCAGGAGATACTGCTGGGTGAGAACTTTTTCTTTACTACACTTTTTCGCCCAGGTGACCTACATCTGCTGCGTCAATCGGTAGCCAGAATGACGCGCTTGCGGCATCTGATGATCTATATGAGCTCAAGCGCCAAGGTGTACCAGTCGTTGCTCTGCCGTGGCCGCCGTGCATTACTACCATTGGAAAAACTCGGAACTTGCGACGCTCACAAGAGCCTACGCTTGAAGGCTATACATCTAGAGCTTCGTGAAACTTTGGAATTCATAATGGCCAACACACAACCAAACACCCTAGAACTGGGCATGACGCTACATGGCGATGGAGATACCAAGGTCACTGAATGGATGCTTGCGCCCTTGGCGAGTAAAGATGCTAAGCAGCTGGCCGACTGTGCGATTAGCAATGGGGGGTGGAGAGGTTCCTATAAATGGGAAGTTGTGCGAAAGTACGCAATGCAGGCCATGGCCAAACAAACAACTATACAAAGTACACCATTTCGATTCATGAGTCTCCCCCCGGAGCTACGGAGACTTATACTTGGCTTTACTGACCTTGTTGTTCCCGGCGCTAGGATTGAATGCCGACTTGGAGTATACACTATACCTTGCCCTGACGACTATGAGGCGACATGTGCGGCTGGAGAGGTTTATGACGTTAGTTACCCCACGTTACGGTCGCTATACAGGCGCTTATTTTGCTCTGCCTACCAGTGTGCGTATTCCCAGTACTGTGACTGCTGGTCTCCTCCAACAGATATCTTGCTGTGCAGTCGACAGATGTACTGTGAAGCCATGTCGGTCTTTTTTGACATGAATGAGTTTCCAGAAACTACCGACAGCGCGATATTTGAGAGACGAGCAAACCCTCGAAGTAGAAAGGAAGAATCGGGTTGGTAGTATAAATTATGAATTTACAACTTGCAATTTGTGTATACTATGTATCAATCTTTTCTGGTAAACGTGCTTGTTGTAAACACGTTCTTTGTTATATACTTGAGAGCCGCTATATCCATCCTCTCAAGCGAGGATAAGAGAAACACCATAGGTGGACAGAATGGGCCCTAGAGGCTGGAAGTAGCTGATTCCTGCATTGTTGCAATTGCCGTTGCCGCCAGAGAGAACACCCTGCGCCTGGGTACCAGCGAGGAACGAGCCACCGGAATCACCGTGATCGGAGCAGGCGCTGGTCTGAGTAAGCCCGTAGATGGTTCCCTCGGCGTAGTTGACGGTGACGTCCTTTTGTTTGATGGTGCCGCAGTGCACACCAGTTGTTTGGCCCGATCGGCAAATATTGGCACCAACCGCAGCCTCAGAGCCACCGCTAACGCTGTACGAGCCGCCGTTGTAGTCGTTGACATATCCGGTCAGGGTCACGCTGTCTAGAGTCTTGATGTAGCTCATATCAACACTAGGGAAGCTGGAGCCGGAGAAGGTGCCGAGATCAACACCGCCTGTGCTCTGCACGCCGTCACCCTGACTTCCACAGTGGCCGGCTGAGATGAAACCGCCCGTAACAGAGAATCCGACGGAGCAGCGGAGGCTGGCCCTGATACTGTTGTAGGGGTCACCACCAACAATGTTGTATCTAGGGGTGGGCATGTTCTCAACAGTGCGGATTTCAAACTCAGTGGCCGACAGACCCGCGTGAGCAGCAAGATCCTTGGCTTGGCCGTGGTTGGCTGCGAGAGCCTCAAAGACGACCTTGTTGGCGGCAACGTCAACATAGTAGGCTGCAACACCGGTAATACTGCCAGCGTCAGCTCTAGTCTGGTGGCCCTTGAGTTTGTTGTCAATGGCCGTCTTGGCTTCATTCAGGCGCGAGAGGCTGTTGATCATGACGACAGGAGTGGCGCCAGCAGCAGTGACCTTCTGGGCCATGGCTTGGTCAGTGACACCGACAAAGGACTTGCCGGCGTCAATCCAGCCACCCGCAAAGGCTGGGCCCAAGGAGCCGCTGAGATCATCGAGGACCTTGCTTGCCTGGAGATCTTCGGCAATGCGGGCAACGGCCTGCTTGGCGTCGAGACCAAGATCGCGCTTCATGGCCTTCAGCATGTTAGGGTGGAGGGTAGTGGCGGCCTCGGCGGGGGCACCGTAGGCAACAGGGAGCGCAATGGCGAGGAAGGAAAGGAACTTGGTGAGCTCCATGATGAAGATGCAAGACTGAGAAGAAAGATGTAGAAGGTTTGGTGTAAGTTGGAAGAATGGTGAGTCTGATGCCTCTTGGTCAATTGATTGCTGGACTAGCTGGGGGCTTATATACACATTTCCGATTGTATTCTTGTGAGCAAGTTGGCGGATATGCCAAATACTGTTAAGTAATAGACTGTTTACAAATTAATTCTCTTGTGCATCCCCCTGCGAAGCGTGACAATCGACTTGCCTCCTTGGGATAAGATGAACTAAGGCTGCGGAACCAATGCCCTGCGAAATCCATCGATGTAACTCTCTATATACACATAGTATGAGCTAAATACATGGACTTGTGCACTGCTAGCACGGCGCCATGTAAGCGAGGTTTGACTCTACAGCTAGACTGGGTTGAACTACGCAGAGCTCACGAGTGGCCCATTCCCCAGGACCGCGAGAATTATACACATGCATTTAGGTCGACATTAAACTTTTATAAAAAACCACAATGGTGTAAATTGGTTACTGTTATTATGCGCGGCATATACGCCGCCCCTTGGAGGTCCCCTTGAATTATGCCATATCCACCTCTCATGATAGTGTTTCGGCAGATCGCACGAAATCTGCGGGGACCCCACCAAAACCACGCCGGTAATTGTCAAAGGCGAATTCGGTGCTCTACTGCCGGGAGGGAGGCGCAGTCTTCCTTCGAGGCTTCGCTTTCGGCGCAGCGGCTTCCGTCCGGGCATAAGACGCGTGTCGGCAGTATCCCGACTTACACTATGGGGTAGCGGTATTCGTTGCGTGTTGACGGGTACACTTACCTTCCTATTTGATTAACCGAGCTCACTATGGCTAGGCGCAGCAGCAAAGACTAGTGTTATGCACGCAAGCATGGGATAAGAGGGGGAAATGTTCTCACCCATGTTCTGGCCTACTTTAGCGCCGTTTCGACGACGATCCAAGGCTAACAGTGGCTGCGATGTTTCCTCCCTACATGGGGTGCCATGTTTAAAAAAAACCTTAGTAGCGCCAAATGACGATCAGGGCTGGCTACCTTATGCACGTTTATGCGCTGCCCTCCTGCCTAACGTGGAGTTGGATTGTCGTGCTGCAGAATACAGGCTAACGATTTATATTGCGCTTGCCGGTTTCCATTACGTGGAAGTGCTATTATTTCGTTAAGCTCAACGTCAAGGCCTCCTACATTGGTATTAAGGGGAGAGGCGGGGGTGGGCGACGATCCGCTTACAACTAACTCCTAGTTAGCACCTAGTCCTTCAAGTCAGGCCCGTTTGGGAAGGAGGATCAGGTCAACGGGAAACTATGAAGGTCGCAGGATTCCAGTTGCTTTTTACTCTGGAAATACCACTGCCGACGACTTGATTGGAAGAGACTAAGTTGAGCTAATGCCAAGCGAATGAGAACATGGTCTGAATTGGTGCCGCCTTTAGCATATACGGGAATAGATATTGGTGAACCTACGGTGTGATTCAGGACCTCTCCTTGGCATAGTAGCCGGGCAAACCGGAGGCGATGTTTACTGATCTACCCAGATGAACGCGATTTTGTCGATTCTTGCGACCCATGTTTGCGTCTAAAATGCATGGATCGTACTCGATGGCGAATCATTCGCCCTTCCTACGGGCTACAAGCAAAGGCTGACAGTTGCGCACAGCCGGTACTCGCCAATTGCAGAGTGTCTATCCTAGGCGGTCATGTGTATCACAGTGATCACCTATGTAGCGCGTTATGCTACTGAACACAACAGGATCCAGTCTTTAGCTACCATCGGCTGGAGAAGACCTTAGGTGCAACAAATAGCCTGTAGCCTCTTTTCTCTAATTACCAGGTTCATAATCCCGTAACTGTTCAGGTTAGTCTACCTATATAAGCTGTTGAGATTGAAGACAACGATTGAGAACATATTGTCGTACGGTTGTGGGTTGTCGCTTTGCCGTCGAGGTCAGCGCCGCTGCCATTGACGAATTTTTTAAAACTGAGCTTCGGCAGTTGTGTATTTGAGAACTTTTATGGAAAGTCGACCGAAAAAGCGTCGATTCCTATTCGTGGAGACCTATTTTGTGTTGCAACGCCTTCACACGTTATCCTGCCGTTGCATTGGCTAGTCTAAAGTCCTGGACATCTCCGCGCTCTCATATCAAGGCTTCTCCCTGACTCGTACCTTCTCCTATTGGCCCCCACAGCACCAGGTATGTAGCGTTTCAATAAACCGGATGATAGAATACGTCCGATGTTACCGCACTATTCCCCTGACGGTTGACGGGCAGTGTACAGTGGAGGCTACCGCGGGTATGGAATAAATTTTGTGCAGTGTGAGTACAAAGTAATGAAATCTGTGAATAGGAACATTCTGAGAAGGTTTATGTTGATGAATCTACCCTGTGCTAAGTCCTTCGCTACTGTGATCGCGTTTAATTTACGGTATTTATTTAGCTAGCTGTAGATAAAATTCATTTTTAATTCCCAACTAAATTCCTCGTAATGTCCAGTGAGCGTGACATTAATTTGGCCTTACAGGCACTTAAACGAGATCCGAAATTCAGTATTCGGAAATGCGCTGCGATCTATAATGTGCCGCGCAATACGCTGATGGCGCGGAAAGCTGGCTGTATATCCCGTGTTGGTTTGGCTGGCAATGGCCGCAAGCTTACAGATTGGGAAGAAGATTCAATCATCCAATATATAATTGATCTCGGTTTTACGATCATTCCCGCCTAGAAAGAGCCAGATTGAGGAAATGGCGAACCAACTACTCCAAGAACGAGCTGGTGGGCAAGTTGGCAAGAACTGGGTAACGAATTTTATTCAACGCCAACCACAGCTTGCAACTCGAATGTCACGACAAATTGACTATCAAAGAATCCTTTGCGAAGAACCAGCAATCTACCAAGCATGGTTTTCACTTATCAAGAATACAATTGCGAAGTATGGTATTATTGGAACTGATTCCTGGCGACTACGAGCCCGTAGACGACGGTTTTATTATTGACGGCAGCGTCTTGATCACGGAGTCTTGCTTTGACGAGGGCCGCAACCCTGATGACGGCAAGACTACTACCCATGAAATAGGCCACTGGCTTGGATTGTATCACACATTTGAAGGTGGCTGCGACGCCGAAAACGACCTAGTTGACGACACTCCCGCCACGACAGGAGACGATTACACCTGCAGCAAGAAGACGGATACGTGCCCTGGCATGCCTGGTCTGGACCCCATTTACAACTATATGGCCTACACATTGTGAGCTTAACCCCCCAAAAGAGATGACCTTTTGAGACCGAGTGCATTGCAGTGGTGCTGACAGGAGATGACGTAGCTGCGACCATTTCGAATTCACAAAGGGCCAGGGAGTCCGCATGCGCAACCAATACAAAAAGTACCGCGCCAATGCTAAATAAATTGGGGATTAAGGCGTTGGTAAAATCCTGTTTTGTACTTATATTTGCGATTGCCGTTGTGG
Organism: [Torrubiella] hemipterigena; assembly: GCA_000825705.1. Taxonomy (NCBI): domain Eukaryota; kingdom Fungi; phylum Ascomycota; class Sordariomycetes; order Hypocreales; family Clavicipitaceae; species [Torrubiella] hemipterigena. Next base: position 2,383,358 of record CDHN01000005.1, read on the forward strand.
GTGTGTGAGGTGACTAGGGGAGAATGTAATGTGACAGAGCTCTACCAAAGGCTTGCCCAATTATTGCAAGAGGTTGATTAGATTCACTATAATACGGCAGAACTGTACCAATCTATTTGATTCTTGCACCTGCGGGGCTTTCCAGCCGCTGGCTGCAGCTCTTACACGAGTAGTACTATCGCCCACAGCGAAGACATTCGGAGTGCATGATACGAAATCCGCGGTATCGGACGGGCGAGGTCGACGACATAGCAAACAAATTCCACAGAAATACGTACACGCTGAGTTGGATGCCGTCTTCGGCACATGCCATCACAGATACCTGGCAATTCAACTAGCCACCGTCTATGTCTGCGTGAAATTTGATGACGCCGGTATACTTGACCGTCTAACGCCGATCGATAAGCCGCAATAACATCTATTACCCGACCCATATGCTCGGCGGGCTAGCTGCAATGGGCAATTTCGCAGCCTTCCGTGGGGCTACTGAGTCACAAATAGACGTAAGCAGTGAGCCAGATAGTCCCTGACAAAGGGAAGCAAAGTAAAACAAGGCTTTCAGCCGGGTTGCAAAACTATACCAAGAGTGGCTAGGCGGCCGAGTGAACGGGTGAAAACTCGTAGACGTTCCGTGGTTTGATAGCAGCTCGGACAATTGCTCCGATACGCCGAGGACGCTGGATCGACGCGCTTTACCCAATGTAGTTAGCCGACCGAGCTGCTGGCTGCATTCGCAATTGCGTGGCCATGTCCGTCTCCACCAGAATATCGTCGGACGTCGGTGGTTATCAAAGTGCGATCACCGCGCATGCTGTGAATATATAAACTAAATGCAGCCACGCACCGTTGTCCTGTACAATACGCTTAATTATACGTCGTGTATAGACTACATATATTTCCCAATATCATAGTGAACTATTGAGTCGCTTTGATACACTGCGAAACCGCCACAACGTGTATCTCCGTGTCAAGCAACCAACCCTCGCGTCCTGGCAACGAACACTTGCGAAAAAACAATTCCAAAAAAATCTCTTAAAAACGCCAGAGATAAAAGACTTCTACTGGAATACTTGACCCAAGACATGGAGTCCGATCAAACACCTAGCCCTGCGCAGCATGGCATAGACCAGACCACGGAAACAGTTACAACAACGCCACCAGCTCCAGTACAGGAGCCTCCCAAATCATGGGACGTCGAAGCAAAAAAGCCTGAAGACGAAACGTCTAGATCCAATCTCGAAACCGCCCTCGTCATCGTCGCGCTCTGCCTGGCCCTCTTTCTCGCGGCCCTCGACACCACCATCGTCACCACCGCTATTCCTACCATTGCCCACGAGTTCCAGTCCTCAGCCGGCTATGTCTGGGTAGGCAGCGCATACCTCCTCGGTAATGCCAGCTTTGTCCCTCTCTGGGGCAAATTATCCGATATCTTTGGCCGAAAGTACACCCTCCTCGCTACCATTGCTGTCTTCTGGGTCGGCTCGCTGCTCTGCGCCGTGAGCGTGTCCATGCCCATGCTGATCGCGGCCAGAGCCATCCAGGGCGTGGGCAGCGGAGGTGCCATCGTGTTGCCCAACATTTGCATCTCCGATCTCTTTTCTGTCCGTAAACGAAGTCTGTACTTTGCCATCTTTGGCGGTGTATGGGCCATCGCTGGCGCCATTGGGCCCGTCCTGGGTGGTGTTTTCACGACAAAGGTCACTTGGCGCTGGTGCTTCTATGTCAACTTGCCCATCTCTGGTCTTGCAATCATTATTCTCATCATCTGGCTTCGCATCCATAACCCGCATACCCCGCTTCGCGAGGGCTTGCTCGCGATTGACTGGGTTGGCAGTCTGCTGATTGTGGGTGGAACACTCATGCTTCTTCTGGGTCTTGGTTTTGGAGGTGTCCAGTACGCTTGGGACTCTGCGACTGTCATCTGTCTCATTATGTTTGGTGTGGTTACAATGGGCATCTTTGCAGCTTACGAAGCAAAGGTTGCCAAGTTTCCCATTTTCCGCATGGCTCTGCTTCGTGACAGAAGCAGTCTGGCATCCCTTGCTGTTTGCTTCTGGCACGCTTTTACATTCATCGGTGGCACATTCTGGCTCCCACTGTACTTTCAAGCCATTCTTAGCCAGTCTTCTCTGATGTCCGGTGTCTACTTGCTGCCCTTTGCTCTGTTTCTGTCGCTTTCGTCCGCTGTTACAGGCATCACCATCAACAAGACAGGGCACTACAAGATCCAGATCTTGATTGGCGCCCTGCTCATGACTCTTGGATTTGGGCTGATGACTGACCTTGGTGCGGAACGAAACTTTGCCAAGACGATTGTTTTCCTAATCATCGCTGGACTGGGTGTTGGGCCTATTTTTCAAGCTCCCCTCATTGCACTTCAGTCGAATGTGGCTCCTCGCGATATTGGCTCCGCGACGTCTTGCTTTGGATTTGTCCGTCAAATTGGAACAAGTATGTCGGTCGTCATTGGAGGCGTCATCTTCAACAACCAGATGGAAACCCAATTTCCTACGCTGGAGAAAGAGCTCGGCAAAAATGCATTCGCATTTAGCGGCGCAAATGCCGCCGCCAATGCCCTGGTAGCTGGTCAACTTGAAGGCCACGAAGCAACTATTGTCCACGAAGCGTACTGGATTTCGCTCCGTGGTCTTTTCATCCTCTTTACATGCACTGCTTTTATCACATTTTTATTTGGGCTAGGAATCCGCCAGAAGGAACTGAGCAAACAGCATCAGGAGCACAAAACAGGTTTGCAATCACTAAAGCCTGCTGAAGGCAAGGAGAAGGAGGGTGAGGTTGCAAAGTAATAATGGACGCCGTTTCACAAAAACTGGGAGAGATTAGTATAGAGAGTTTTTTGTTATGTTTTATTTCTGAATTTTGTATTATTTGCATATTTTTACTCATAGATATTCTCATCTTCCATTTAAAACGTAGCCAACACGTCTAATACAAAATATCCCTACTCCAACTGCCATTGCTATATACTGCACCCAATACCATAAAAATTGTACTATACTCTAAATCCCGTGGTTTCGATTATTTAAATTGAGAATCAGTATTGTGCGGAATATTAAACTGCTGAGGTAAGCGGAAAGCCATTCCTCGCTCTACTCTCAAACTTTATTGTTTGGGGGCGTGGCTGCGTCATCTTGCGTGAAAAGCATACACCATCACCAACAGCATAACTATATCGACGCACCATGACGCCCAAGTTTTATCGCGTTCACGGTTGTAAAAGATGCAAAGAACGGAAAATTAAAGTCAGTAATAGTAGTCAAACAACGTGACCCCTGCGAAATGCTCATCATTTGTAGTGTGATCAAAAAACGCCATGTTGCTCCCAGTGCAGGCGTCTCGGGAAACCTTGCCCTGGATCAAGTTCGGGTCCGATATACTTTCATGCGCGAGCGACGGCTAGTCATCATCATTCACCTCGTATATCATCGAGCTCTTCTCGTAGCTCTCGTTCACCACAATCTAACCCATCCACGACACTGCTGCCCATAGCACAGGTAGGCGAAAGATGCTCTTGGATAATACACACTACGACTAGCGCGCTGACCTTGTTAGCTAACGACGCATAACATACCTCATGCACCCCCATCGCCAAAAGAACAGGGACTACTTTCCCAACTAGCGATCCGAGTCGGGTCTCACCACCAAGCCCCATGGCTCCAGTATCCATGGTTCTTTAGACTCGCGAGTCTTTCCTTACCGCAGAACATACAACAAGCATTCTTATTACCATTGACTGCTACAGTTGAATCATTCCGCGCGCTTCATGCAGGCGATGATGCGCTTGGAACCGCAGCATTCTCACGGTACATGAAGGCGACTAGCCAACAGCGCCTCCAAGTTGCACAACTTTTACACAATGATGGACCTGTGGACCAAGAAATAGTACTTTACCGTGTGATCATGGCTTTACTTCTTCTTGAGTTTGCCATTTCTGCGCCTGCGTCTTTGCCGCGCAAACTAGTGGAACAAGAGGCAGCCATGATACATGCCCGCGGTGCCCTCGATTTATTGAGACTTGTTGGCCCAGTCCGCTGTCAAAGTTCTCCATTCTTCGACATGTTTTGGCACTTGAGATTCATTATAGTAAGATAACAGCTATTGAAAAAAGGATGCGGTTGCTAACACTTGTCCAAGTCTGGATTACTTGCCATTAGCCCAGAGCCGTGCATACTAGGAACTCCAGAGTGGATTCGAATACCCTTTCTTCACCGGACCAAGACGGATTTCGATTACCAGATTGATCAAATTCTATTACAATGCTCCCAGCCGCAGCGTCAAGATCTTCCAGTGTATGCTGATCGCGACTTTTCTGCACTTGCCGCCATCAAGCAAGCGATCGGTCACGGGCCACTGGTTCCTCACTTTGCACCCCATTACGAACGAGTTGAAGATAGTTCCCACGAATCTCAGGATATGATTGCTTGCAAGAAGCTTAGTAATATTCTCAGCTCTACATCGATCCTGATATCTGGGACACTTCCAGAACTCTCGGTGGAAGCGGTTGTCCAAGTCGCCACTGCCACTATCCAGGAATCAGAAGAGCTTGCTATCATGTCTATCGATTCGTTCAGGGCCGTTGAACAGGCTATTTTGGCACTCAATATGATACGAAACCGAGGGCCCTCGGACCATTGTCGCCAACAGGCACAGCAGGCCATGGCTCGTGTGTGCGCATATATCCGCGTACGGTCTGAGCCAAGGCCACTGTGTGCTCAGCTCCCTAATAAATGCCGGTGTGCGATATCCCAGGCCTTGAGTATAAATAACTAGATCTAAAGTCCATCAGATTTATCACATATATATGTACTATAAGTCTAGCTTAGCAATCAGCAGCATGCACTCTTTCGACTTCCATGAGTCAAAAGCCAAATATTATAAATCAGAAATGTTCCATTCGAATGGCATCTCTAGCTACTCAAAACACCAAAAAGGCCCTGCATCTCCTTTTCTGCAAGTGTGAGCTCATCAGCAACCTGACCTGTCACCAGCGCGTATGCATAAAGCAGTGCGTAGTCCCTTTCCTCCACCTTAATCTCGAGCAGTGTATCGTCTATTAGATCGTCACCACCAACCGTCGACGAACCCCTTCTCATGTTGCCCTGACTAGTTTCAGCCTCTGATCTACCGTGTGTGTTGTCTGCCAAACGAGCAGAACGGAACTGGAAGATCTTGCTAAGAAGCCTGTCGCGAGCATTTACTATGCTAGGTACTGCATCCGTCAACGGATACTCTAGCATGATAGAGCTAGCCAATACCTGGAAGATGTGACAGATGCGATCACACAGTACCGCCCGTTCTGTCGCAGTATACTGCAGCAAGGCTCGCTCGCCTGGTGTAAGATTTCCCTTGAGCTGTGTCACCAGGCTCATGGCGTAGAAGCCGTCCAGAATACGGTTCGTACTGCGCATGATACTGCCACTAGCATCAAATGGAAACGGACCACGAAGCTCAAACTCAGACGCTGCGGACTGCCGAAGTGACTCTAGTCTGTCAGCATCCAACTGCATATCTGCCAGCTCCCCGGACTTTAAATAGTTTTGCGTACAGTCGCTGCGCAATAAGATAGCCAACGGTCCTCGCTTCCAGATGAGACCCATTTGGAGGTAGAGAGTCGAGATGCCTTGTTTGAATTTTCGGCGAGCGGATATAGGCCAGATGACACGACAAACGACTAGACCCCAAATAATTCCGGCCATAACCGACATTACACGGTGTTTGACGATTTCCATGATCACTGGATGTGTGCCACCTTCGTCATTATCGCCCTCATCTACTTTCTGACTTAGACTGTACGCATAAAGCGTTGAGACATTGTAGGCAAGCAGCGTCATGCGTCCAAGCGGTGCCTTGCCACGGGCGACAATGAGATAAAAGTTGAAGTAGCTGACCATGAATCCCAAGATCACGAGGACCACGGCATTACCTTGGCTGATAGTCCAGTTGACAATGGAGAATGCCGCTCCAAGAAAGGTTCCTACGAAACGGGACCACCCGGTCGTGTTGGATGCGCCTACTGTCATTGAGCAAACAATCATAAAGGACAAGAGACCCCATTCACCACGGTAGTGATTGTACCAGTCTCGTGTCCCTTCGATGAATGCCAGCATAGCCCACAGGGACGCACCGATACCTACCTTTATTCCAAATCTAACTGGATATATGTTAGCATAATCTGGGACAGGGGGGCCTGTTTCAGTAGACTTACTGTCGTCTTGTGCCATCTTTCTGGCTAACCTCAAAATATACTGAGAAACAGTCGACACTACCCGGCTGGCATTGGGTGCAGCATCCCAGCTATATGTATCTCTTCGCTCCCTTATGGACTCTGAAATCGCCTTTGGAGGGGCTGGATTATGAAGGGTCTCAGTCTCTGGTGTCTCATACGGCATGGTCGAGATGCCGCGCGAGGTGTCCTTTCGCCACCACATCAGCCAATACCACGACCTCTGCTTGAGGTGGGTGACGTCGCGAAGATCTTCAATTACATCCAAATATTTTTGCATCTCCTCTCCCAGACTTTGAAGACTGAAGCTGAAATGCCCACAAGCAGCGGCTATTTCTTCAAACTCTGCCTGCGCAGACCTGGAAATCTCCTTGTTCTGCTCCATAAGCTGGTACAGCTGCTCCAAGGCGTCTGCTCTGGCCAAATTGAAAGACGAGAGGCGGTTAGTCAACTGCCATCGTAGTTCGTTGTTGACGGTAACGGTGTAGCTTGGAGCCTCTCCAAATGGTGGCTCCGAGAGAACCTTGACGAGACTTTCCGCCAACGATTCCATATGTGGTTTGATCATGCTGACAAAGAGATCAAATGCATCCAAAGGGGTATTTAAGCGATGTTTTCCTTTTCTAGAGTTCGAACTAGGCGCCGAATCTAACACTTCCGATTCGTCTACGGCAGCTCCCTGTGACGGTCGACGGATGTTGGCAGAGATTTGGTGTAATAGAGCGATTTGGCTGGTAGCTGCACTTCTTAGCCCGCCAACAGACTGCGCAAGAGTGGCAATAGCTATAGCACTAGACCTCTCTACAGCGTACACATTATCGCGACCAACGAAGTAATGCTCAAACATTGCTTCCCGCAGATTCTTGGTGACTTGCTTGTACGTAGTGCTGTACACTGAAGAAGCTGTCGAGAGCTCTTTGTCAGCCAAATCATCCTGAGCGCCGATTAAAAAGCTGGCGGTTATGACGGATAGAGTCTTGGCGAGAGAAATCGAGGCCGTTGAGAGTGACTGTCGTAGTAGAGCCCGTGCCGACACCCTCCAGAGCAAGAGATTGACAGCTGCAGCAGATGCAATGCCCATCAGAAGCATCTTGAAGACTTGGACAATCTTTTGATTGGAAAAAACATTCGATATAACTGCATTTTCCTTTGTGACGACGCCAATAATGGCCAGCGAGGCCAGGGTACTGGCAACGTTGACGAGTGGGTTGCCCATGCGCTGTTTAACCCATGCCATGAAGCCAAAGCCACCCCCAATGAAGACCAGGACGACTAAAACGTACGCTAGGGTCACCAAGCCCAAAACAGATCCGAACAGGACGGACGTAGCCATGGACAAGATGGAGACAGCCTCGGCGTAGGCCACGGCGACAATAGCAATAAGGGTAGCTTCAATCATGGAACCGGCAGAGCGCGAAGCATGAAAGTAGACAGTAATTGTGGCGACGACATGCTTGCCGTCTGGTTTCCCAAAGAACGCTGACAGCGGCGAGGCAAAGGTTGCCAGACTGGCTATGGTATAGGCGATGGTGCATTTCAGGACTCCGCGACCAGTAGGAGTGGCGAGCCACTGTCCGAACTGCAGCGCCTTGGACATGGTATAGTCGCCAATCTGATTGATTGTGGCAGTCATGGCCTCGGTGCAGATGATAAGTATGCCGTCGTGTGATGTCGGTGGTCTGTGGTGTTTTTGCTGATTGGCATCACCGTTTCATCGCGCGAAGAAGCAAATAGAAGAGACTGCATCCGGATATAAAGGGTAGAAATGATAATATTTATAAATTTATAATAAATAATAGACAGCAAAGACCGTGTGAGGTCGTTGGTGACGTCTCACTGTTTGATGCATGTGTGGTGAGGAGACGCTAGTGCAGGTTGGAGAAGAAACGTTGGTGCTGGCGCCGATCGGCGGGCGGTGCAGGTTAGCAACCACGTGCCCCAATGCCCATATGATTTCATCACGCTATGGCGATCTATTGATGATGGCAGGAATTACTATACAAATTAATGTATCTAGAGATTATTGTTATTTAATGAAAGTATTTAAAAAGCGAAAATGATGAGCAATTATCGTTAGATGGTGGAAGAATCTACCTGCATACTGGAGTAGCCTCGGTCATTTTGTAGAGGGCCGCTCCAACGCTTCGTAAATTCAAATAATATAATAGATCTGTAGGTGGAAGATAATTTAGTCGTGGATGTGTACTACCACATTAATAATGAGAGAAAATTCATACAATTTTATTCGTCCTCCTTGAACAGTGTTCTATCTTCTATCAATGGCCTATTTTAGTCTCTTCCATGCCTTGTTTTGCATCAGCAGCTTCTCTAATGTCAATTCTTCCCATATCATCAGCATAATGACCGGTCGTTCGACGCTGAAACAGCTCGTCCATTTCTTCCAGGGCAACACCATGCGTCTCCTTCATGACAAAGAACGCAAAGAGAGCCATACATACATCAGCTACTCCGTAGTATATGAATGTGCCCCAGCCCATATACTCCATCATGTACGGTGTTGCAAACGAATACGCACATGTAAACGTCCACATGGACGCTATACCAACGGCGACACCAATCTCTCGAATTCTCACAGGGAAAATCTCTGCTATATACAAATACGCAAAGGGCCCCCAGGAAGAGTTGTAGAATGCGATATTGATGAAAATCAGCGCAACAGTAGCAATACTGGCCGAGGACGCGCCGCCTTCCGCAGATGGGGGGAAAGTTTTAAGCAAGACTCCAGTAAGAATCATACAAGCCGCCATACCAAGTCCACCTAGGATAAAAACTTGTCGTCGACCGAGGCGCTCAGACAGGAATATCACAAACACTCCGCAGGCGACAATCTTGATGACACCGAAAAAGGCCGTGATAGTCAGCGCTTGCTGGCCATGGCCAACCAGAATTGTGAAAAACTGCGGTCCAAAATATGCGAGAGCCGGCGCACCTGTGCTTTGTTGGCATAGACAAGTAAGAAAAGCAATAAGCAGCCTGTGACGGTTGGCGGGTTCCAATAGCTCGCGTTTGCGGAAGGCCTGTGAGGCTTCCATCTCTTTCTGGATTCTGAGCTGCATCTCATCGAATTCAAGTTTGACACTTGCATCGTCAGCACGAATCCATTTCAAACTCTGCCATGCCTCGTCGCGTCTGCCCTTTTTAAGCAGCCAGCGTACGCTCTCCCTTTGTGTCCAGAGGCCCAGACCAAGGAGCCCTGCTGGGACCATTTGCAAGCCCAAGGGTATTTGCCATTGCATTGTGATAGGACCCATCAGTTTAGCAACGGCCAGGTCCACCAAGTATGAGACTAGCATGCCCCAGGTAAACATCCATTGTAGACACGAGCCTAAGCGGCCGCGGATTTCTTTTGGCGCCATTTCAGCCAGATACATCGGCGCAACAGAGAAGCAGCTTCCCAGCCCTAAGCCTGCGATAACCCGTCCAACATAGAAAAGTTGGAGGGAGTGTACCGGAAGCACTTCTAAGAGAACGCCAATGTTGAAAACGATGCAGGACACTATAATGGCTTTACGACGGCCGATGCGCTCACTGAGAGGAGCACTGGCTATCGAAGAGACAATGGCACCAGCTTGCTGTAAGCCGACTATCAAAGAACCGACGACAGTTCGCTGATGATCCTGTATCTTAAAGTCCCTGTTGAACGAATCTAGCGTCAAGACACCTCCTGTACGGTTGCTTAGCTTTGTTTCTTGAGTAGTCGATGTGCTCACTTACCGACTATACCGCTATCATATCCAAAGCAAAAGCCAGCGAGGCACAATACGAAACAAAAGTAATAAACCCGGAACTCCTTCAGACGTGCTATCGTGACAATTTCCATTTTGTGAGTACGTGTACAAACACCCTAGGCATGTATGCTCGGGTTGACATGCACAAGGTTAGGTCGCAAGCATCCAACCCCAATTTTGAAGAGAGCAAACGTAGTTAAATCAAGCATTTTACCGTTCTTTGTCAGAGCTACTTTTGTGGGTTACAATTCCGTTCCTAGCTGTCAGATTGGTGGGCAATGACCTTTTTGGACTGCAAACGAGACCCTCGCCCACATTTCGAGGCCATAAAGGTACTCGCGCTTCGACTTCTACCGGCGCTCCCTATCTAGATAAATACTTTCCATTTTTACCGCAGATATATCACGCCTTATTCTATAGAAGTCCATGACTTTATCCGCTACTCATTAAACATGTTGTGGAAATTGAGGTTCTGAAACTCGTTAACTATTACTAGCTTAACTATCGGTAGTCTTTACCATGTAATGATGGGCTTGATCGTTTCGCCCGTCTCCATGGCTTTGACTGCGCTCGCAAAGTCCTCTGCATCATACATCTTGACCAACTTCTCTACTGGAAACTTGCCCTCTTTCCACCACCCAATCATTTGCGGCACAGATTCTTCAGTCTTGGCGTGGCCTTGCACGGCACCAAAGTATTGTTTGGCGCTCACCATGAAGGTCTGCATGGGAATATCCAGCGTTGCGCCGGGCATACCGGTACCAACCTGAATAATCTTGCCCATGTAGCGCGAGGCCTCAACCATGGCGCCGACAAGTGGTGGGAATGCTGTCGTGTCGATGCTAATGGTCGATCCTATTCCTTCCGCCGCCTCTCGAATGCGAGCTACAGTATCCGACATTTCCAAGCCGGTCGTATTAATCACATGCGTCGCTCCAAGTGTCTTGGCCAGATCAAGCCTCGAGTCTAGTCTATCGATTCCGATAATCGCCTTGCAGCCGATATTCTTGGCCGCAATGACGGCAGCTAAGCCAACGCCTCCCATACCGGATATCACTATGCAGTCGTCTACACCAGCTTTGGCGACTTTTACAACTGTGCCGCTGCCCGTTTGTAGTCCGCAACCAAGCGGCGCCAGTAGCTTGAGATCGTCTCTGGTCAGATCGGCACTTTTGACATTGACAACAGACTTGCCGCTGACGACAGAGTGCTTGGCGAAGCTCGACTGGCCAAAGAATCGTCCACCAATGCCACCTTCAAAGACAGGTTCGCCAATAAAGTTGATGTCGAAAAAGCGGATGCAGTGCGATCGAAGACCCTCTTTGCAGACGTAGCACTCGCCACAGTAGGAATACGAAAGAAGAACAGGGTCACCAGGCTGTACATGCGTGATGCTGCTTCCTGTCTGGACAACGTATCCAGATCCTACCACAGTCAGCTCGCCGTACAACTCTGCTTATGCAAATACTAACCTTCGTGACCCAGTACGCGGGGATAGTACACTCCAGGCACATTCTTCTCAAAGTTGGTATTTCCGCAGTGAAGATCGGTATGGCAGATACCGGACGCTACCATTTCGACAAGCACTTCGTCATCGCGTAGTTCACGTAGTTGCACGGGTTCAATGGCCCATTTGCCCTGTGAAAATGGACCACGGCAGACTAGCGCTTTCGATTGGAAGGCCATTTGTGACGATAATTGAAAATAGTAGCGATGATAAAAAGTTGTGACACTGATAGAGTCCAGATCTTAGAGGCGCAGTGGTTTCCCCTCCACCATACCCTGCGACCCCGCGTTTAGGCGCGTGCCCACAGCGACATTTGCAATTAATTAATTCACCAGTCATTTCCGTGCGTCATAGTACAATGCCAATGCAATATTCGTTATTTGCAGGCTCTTCCAATTAGACATGTCACAATTGACACAATTAAATGGCGATATTATGGCAAAGTTTGTCAGCTCTAAACGCATGGTTATTAAAACCATGACTTCATTTATGATACATGGAGTATGGTAAGAATGCAGTATGTTTCAAACTGTACGTACAATACAAATTGCTAAAATATATTACTTTTAATGTCGCTAACCTACATGCCCGATACTGTTGTTACCTGCCCATTCTTATAGCTAGTTTCCACCTCTTGCAGCGAAGCATAGGAGCCATCCTTTTCTCCCAGAGTGATGATCGTTCCGCCGACCTCCTTTGCCCATTTCTTCGTAGAGGCACGCGCCAGCGACGCATGTCCGACATCAGGGTGGTTGCGCAGTGCAGCACGACCAACACTTGTGTCGTTAAGCATCTTTTTCAAGTGCGTAAATAGATGGCGGTGGACGACACCGGCTGCGATTGAACCGAGGATAATGAAAACCCAGCAGGCGAGTAGAATAATCGCCGGGATAGCAAAGCGCATGTCGTACTTGATGCGGTGCTGGAGAAAAGATGCCAGACGCTCATCATCACCTGATGCTTGCGCTGCCTGCTTTTTGCCCGTCTTGGTACCAACAACCCAGTTGGCCATGAGATTAGTCCATTCCAGCTTCAGGATCTTCGCGGGACCCGCCTCCTGGTCGTATATTTTATGGAAAAGAGCAAGTTGGCCGAGTTCTGTAACACCTCCAAAAGACGGTATAGAGTTAAAGTTCCCCGTGAAAGTAAGCATCGTGTTACTCAGGAAGCGAAGCGCCGACATTGGCGCAGTCGTTCCAGCCAGCACATCCCATGGTCCATCATCCCATTGTGACTTGTCAACGAGAGCTGGAGGCAGATAGAAGCTCGGTGCTTCGGTGAAGTTGTACCCAGGCGTACCCTTTTTCTTTGCATCAACGATTCCCCACAGCGGCGCCGTCGTACGGTAGTAGAGCTGGGCGGAGAAATTTTTGGAGCGGTAGTCTTCGACAGCCCAAGTGGGTGGGGGATTAGCCGCGTCGTATTTCTTGTCTTGTATGTCAAGGACTGTTAGATCTTGAAGACCCTCGGTTCCATTGGCCTGGAACGAAACTTGCTTGACTGATGCCTTGACACCACTTGCGCATACATGGATCGGGACTCTCCAGCTGGAACCTGAGGCTTGGATCAGATCTGAAACACCATCGGTACGTTTGGGAATGCCGAAGAATTGGAAACAGCGTAGAAGTCGATTATGAGGATCTGTGTCTGCTGAGTTATAGACGCCTTGGCAGTACGAGTTGACTTGGAGGTTGAGAGCAGATGCAAGCTGTTCAGTATTCTTGGCTGGATCATAAGTCTGGTTGAGGTATACAAGAGACCCATTCATTCCAAATTCGGCCGGCATGAAGCCGACAATGTCTGGGTATGCAAGATCTTCTGTGCTAAGTTGGACGGGGAGTTGATTTTGGAACTTTTGGCTTTTGATCTTGTATTCCTTCCCAAGCGTCGCGTTGATGCCGTATTTGGCGTTCTTCGTGGTCGTCAGATTTAACCCCACACCCATAATGATATTCAAGTACCATGCTGAGTAGTCAGCCTGCAGACGTATATCAGGATTGTCGCCATCGAGTGCTGGCCAATCTGTGATGGGGACACCCTTGCGAATATTGGCAAATCCGCCCTCGTCGACAAAGGTAATGTTATAGAGATTTGCGGATGAGTAGTTGGAGTCGGGTCTTTCAGAGGGAATATGTAGCAGGAGACTTATATTTCGCGGAGTACAGGAAATCTCAGGGCTCATCCATAGGATATCTTCTTGCCACTCCATGCCTTGGCCGCTGAGAGCCGGAGCAGTATGGTTTCGGAACCCGACACCGCCATTGTGCATGTCAACGATGCCGCCTTCGACAAGCAGGATGCGATCTTCCGCAAGAAGCGACTTGGTATGTGCTGCTATACCAGCGGGGTATGGTTTGCCGCTGTCAATATCGTCATCTTGTCTCATTGTAGTGAGACGGTACTGTATGTCCCAGATGCTGGCAACAGTTGAGTTCTTGGTTCCACTCTCAAAGAATTCTAGCACCGCAGGTTCAATTGCCGTGGTGTTGGCGCGGGGGGAGTCGGAGTAGATGAGTAGGCTGGATGAGTTACAGCCCAGATAGCGGCAGTTTCGGTTTGGTAAGTCCGATCTCTGCATGCTGGTGGATAGGCCGAATGAAGTGAGGTCTTTGGTGTAGACGAACTGTTCAATCTTCGCCTTGCTGAGCACTACCTCATCAGACAATCCCAACGGCGTGACAATACCAGTGATAAAAATGAGTATAGATAGGGCCAAGGAGATGTTAGCGACGGTGCGAACGGTCCAGTGGACATTTCGGGAGCCAACAGTGTCGGATCGCAGGATGGATGGCCAAATGGACTTTTGGATTTCGCGAGCCAGGACCGACCATGACGCAGCAGTGAGAGGCTTGTCGAAGTGGTAGAGCAAGAGAATGGCAAGAAACAGAGGAATAGTCAATGAGGCTAGCCACAATGTTAGTTTACGTTTCTAGCAACCATTAAAGGGGTTCTGTCAATCGAATCACGTACTAAGGGATATACCCAGGGCAATGATACCAGAGACTCGACCAACGGTCAAGTTCTCGTGGAAGAAGGAGACATAATCAACAGCCATTGCGTTTATTTCTGTCAGAACAGGGGAAAACACGTCAAGTTCTACGACGATCTACAGAATCTGGCAGTACGCGCGAGGGACACACACGACCTAAGTACTCCCCGTATCCAACGTATTCCGCGGCGCAATTTTACAACGCTTTCAGCTCGTCAGAGGGTAACGATCTCTTGGCCCACGGGCGATAGCCGGCCCAGCGCTGTCCATGGTATCCTTGCGTTGGGGGCGCCCTCCAGGCTCATTTGGCTGCATAAAACACTAAGCTTAATCAAGAATTTCGCTGTGTTAATCTGTTCAGCTGTGTGCCGCCAGGGCCGTAAGACGGAGCAATCTTGGGCCCGCCATCAGCCTCAGAGCTGTCAGGGGCAAAGACAGACACTTTGAGGCCTTGCACGTTTCTTTTTTTCAAGTGCATGAATGCAGTCCCCAGCTTCAGGTAATAGGTAGTCCGACGAAGTTGTCGCAAAATTACCGTATGCCATCGTTGTTCTGATCATATTTTGCCTTTGATTTCGTGTTCACGCGGACAGCAGCGGAGAAATTTTACTTACTAGTGTCAGAAAACGGTCAAGATAGACGTGGCTTAGGGCATGTTCCATCCTTAGCGTGGTGAGGCTGAAAGGATGTGTCACCAAACTTCGACGGCCCCTGAACAGTAAGGGCACACTCCTTATTGCCGACATTGATCGAGCTTGGCAATTTCAGAGGCTTGGTTAGCGAGGCCGCCTTTCAAGGGTCTTGGAGGAAGCTGCAGATTCTTGTTGGTCAATGTCCACAGTTTGCAAAAAAAAAATAACAGAGATCTGCATGAGGAACAATACACCTTATTTTCTCGGGAAATATAAGCATTCATAATATCAGCCTTCGTTTGATTTGCCATGTACAAGTATAGAAGACTAAACGTACACTGGCTCTGTGGCAGTTTAAGAAAAGAATGATATTTTCTTGTCGCTAGTACTGCGATGCCTCGCCAGATATCGGCGCTATAAGTGTATGTGGCTCCTTTAAGAATCAGCAACGTGATCAGCACGCACCAGAGAAGATGGTGATTACTCTCTACATGATTTATATGTACAGCAATTCCGTGATAGTTAGAAGTCGAATATACATTTCATCCATCCAACTTTATGTAACCATGTCAGCTATATAAAAATACGTACTCAGCCATCGAATAACACTACCCTAGACTACGGCTCACCTCCAGCTGATGATCAGATGAATTAAGACTATAGAAGTGAAGACCTCTTCTAGTGAGACTTGGGTTAGTTGTTAGAATACTTCGAAATTTAGTAGATTAACTAACAGGCCTATGCGTGGTCATTATTGTGTTAAGTGGTGGTAATGCTTCTCTACGGATGCGTGCTCTTAGCGTCTGGCCCTTGTTCTCTATCAAGGCTGACGGTGGCCCTAATTGAACGGGCACTTGGATGCGATATACATCGCAATACACCTCGTAAGCTTCATGATTGACTAGCCGAACAATGTCAGATGACCGCTTAGGTGAATCTGAAATGTGTACAATGTAAGGAACACCGTTGACGATGTTTCCTAAAGAGGTCGTGGTCTTGTAGTACCCGCTGTCGATTGTCGGCTTGGGGTCGTGCGATTGCTCAGATTCCTGGGACTGCCTAGACACTAGAGCATTCTTTCGCTTTTCTGAGATGGTGACCTGGCAGCCTGCCTGCGTGCTATGGTTTATGTTAAAGATATATCAATAGGCTCTATTGATTTCCAATTGTAGTAAACTTCTTTCCTCCATATTTCAAAAAGTTTACAGGCTGGAAAGTCTGACAAACAACCCCATGCAGCCACAGCAATAGAAGAATTGCAGATCGGGTCCAGCGATTGTCTTGAGGAAAATTAACAACGAAAATGGAAGATGATACTTCCAAAGCCAGGGGAAATTGTGTTTGGCTGCCGAAGAAACCGCCATTATTTATTCTACTAGTCAGGTTACTAAAGGCAGAGCTAGGTCTGAATTACGTCAGACAGCAGGCTCTTTTCTTCTTCTGGAGATCTCTCCCTCCGCAACCCCGTTCCCGCGGACACACCAACTCCGTGGTCGGCCGGCTCGGCCCCCGATTTAACTATAGAACTAGAACTCGTGCCAAGCAAAATAAGGTGAGCCTGCCCCGTAGAATAAGGCTTGGACCACAGCGCCACGAAAACGGTCGCCACGTGGGTGACGTCTGCCACAGGCATGTATGGCATTCTAAAAATGGCGCGGAGAGTTTCTACTGGATGCCAAGGTGAAGTATAATTTATTTCGCATTAAAGAAATGATTATTGTACGGTGAGAAACGCTAGTGATGGATTTTGCTGTACGCGGCAGCTCAGCCTCGCTGATGCCAAGCATGAAGGGAAGTGAGACCAGTCGACGACAAAAGAGTATATAACTGGATGCAATGTCCTTCTTTCGTAATGACAAAAAGTACCATCATTCGAAAAACAAACCATATTACATCTTCCACTTCCAATTGCATCCAAATCCTCACAACTTGTTCACCAAGAAGCCATGAGCCCCGTCGAGTCTGTCCAAGTAGCCATCATTGGCGCAGGACTAAGCGGCCTCCGTGCTGCAACAGAAATACACAATGCTGGACTTTCTTATGTGGTCCTAGAAGGTATGGACCGCGTGGGTGGCAAAACCCTTTCTGTCCCAACGTCCTCTACAGGCGATGCTGTTATCGATCTTGGTGCAGCTTGGATCAACGACACGACTCAGGCTCAAATGTATGCCCTGGCACAAGAATTCGGATTCAATCTGATACCACAACGTGCGGAAGGACTTTCCATTCACCAAGATGCACAGGGTGGCTTTAAGATGCTACCGTTCGGTGTACCCACTGATGTAAGTGGCCCTGGTCTCTCATGTACAGGGCAGGCGGGCAATGCTAACACAGCACAGATGACTGAAGAAGAGCAAGTCTTATTCCATGAATTTATATCGAAACTCATGGAATACGTGGAACGCTCTGATCTGAGAAACCCTCATCTCGGTCCGGATGCTGCCACCCTAGACAGTCTGACAGTCGCAGAGTTCATCGAGAAGGAGTTCTCGTCGCCGATAATTTTGGGCCTAGCCACCACTCTTACTCGCGCCATTCTCGGTGTTGACGCACATGAAGTTAGTGCCTTGTATCTTGTTGACTTCATCAAGAGCGGCGATGGCTTCGTGAATATCACGTCCGACGTCAAAGACGGCGCCCAGTACCTCCGTAACCAGCAAGGTAAGTCGCTTGAAGTAGATCATCTGCCATAGTGCTGACAGCATGGTAGGCAATCAAACGTTTTCTGTTAAGCTCGCTGCCAAACTAAATCCCGGCACCGTGAAGCTGTCATCCGGTGTTGTCAGCATTGAACAGTTCAACGACTACGCAGCCATTTGCACCAACGATGGCAAGGTGTATCATGCTAAGAAGATTATTTCGTCGGTGCCTACCTGCCTTTTACCTCTCATCAAGTTCACACCAGCTCTTCCGTCAGCCAAGCAAACGTTGACCGAGTCCACGAAGCTGGGTTACTACTCCAAGACAGTCCTCGTCTTTTCAGAGCCCTGGTGGCGCGCAGCAAACTTGTCCGGTGCCTACTCTTCCAACTTTGGGGCCATCGCCTTCACAAGAGATACATGCACTCCCGAAAACGGACAGTTTAGCATAACCTGCTTCCATGTGGGTGAGACTGGCCGGAAATGGTCGGCACTTGATGACGCCGAGAGACGTCGTGTGGTGTTGGAGGAGTTTAAGGCGGCTTTTGGCACAATAGTCTCTGAGATCCCCGAACCACTCAACATTATCGAAAAGGAATGGACCAAGGATCCTTGGGCAAGAGGAAATCCCAACCCCGTGATGATGCCGGGTCTGATGACTAGCGATGCAGGACAGTCTATTCGCGAACCAGTTCAGCATGTACACTTTGTGGGAACAGAGACGTCGTATGAATGGAAGGGGTACATGGAGGGCGCAGTGCTGTCGGGCATCCGCGGTGCAAAGGAGGTTGTTGACTTACTAAAGAGCGAATAAATGTAGATAGGTTTAATATCAGAGAGTATTTATTATAAAAAGAACAAAATTTATGGAAGAAAATATTGGCAGCAATAAAATTACAGTGTAGTCTACTAAAGGTCTCTATAGTGGTACAGGCTAATTATTTTAGCACTCTGTTGGCGCTAAAAGGTAACACTTCCACTACGACATCTATGGCACCTTGAACTATTAATGATGACAATCAAGCTTTTAACGTTGAATGTCCAAAATTCCGCATAATGCTTTCTGCTCACATAAAGGCGCCTTCCAAGTCAAGCTCAAAGGCACGGCCATGTAAACTGACTCACGTGATACTCCCAGGTCTTACAGGTGTTGCAACTTATTAACCGGTCTGCCTTGCCTATCACTGCTGACAAACTTGTCACCCCTCATCACGTCACTGTCGCCTTGAATAAATTGTTGAGTTTAATAGAAGTCACTTTGTCTCATATACCATGGAGTCTCTTTTCCAAGCAATTGACGAGACGCCTATTATCGACCACCATGCTCATAACCTCCTCCTACCCAGCGAGCTTGAGGTGCGCCCGTTTCTCTCCATAACTACAGAGGCTGGCGATGGCGCTCTTCAGCACACACCTTCAACTCTAAGTCACATACGCGCCGTGAAGCAGCTTGCTGAGATCCTCGATTGTAACTGCGATTGGGATAGCGTGCAAGCGGCCATTGAAAAACGACGCCTGGCCCCAGATGATGCGTGGGCGAAGCGATGCTTTGAGGGCATTGAGACGATCTTGATGGACGATGGCCTGGATGAGAGCACTGTACATCCATGGGACTGGCACCATCGATTGACACGTTCCAATTGTAAGCGAATTGTGCGAATAGAGAAAGTGGCGGAGACGATCCTCAAACAACACATCAGACCCCAGATACTCAACCCGTTAGGTGTTGACAACCGGACGCTGTTCGATGACTGGGAGACGTACTTTATTGCCGCCATTGAGGATGCCATCAGAGATACCAATGTGGTTGGTTTCAAATCTGTCATCTGCTACCGCACTGGACTTGCCCTTCCCGGATCAAGCGCAGACCTGGAAACTCTTCAACAGGCCTTCTCACAATTTCTCGACTCTGACTCGAACCGCCTCGATGATGCGCACCTCTCCCCTCACTTTGTGCATTTGACCGCCCGACTCTTGGCACATTCACCAAAACCCTTCCAGTTTCACACGGGGCTCGGCGACAATGACATTACCCTCGCACTATCATCGCCCTCTCATCTGCAGCCGTTTATTAAGGCATACCCCACCGTACCCATTGTTCTGCTCCACGCTAGTTATCCTTTCACTAAAGAAGCTGGGTACTTGGCAAGCGCTTACGAAAATGTCTATCTTGATATCGGCGAAGTGTTTCCCATGGTTAGCCAGGAGGGGCAAGAGACGATAATCCGAGAGAGCCTCGAACTCTGTCCAACTGAGAAGCTGTTTTGGAGCACAGACGGCCATTGGTTTCCAGAGACGTACCTCCTTGCAGTCATACAAGTACGGGAGGCTATGAAAGATGTATGCATTACATTACATTTGTCTTCAGAAGATCATCACTAACCGTAATCGCGCAGGTGTTAGGTCACAAGCTTTCTAGAAACCGTATCAAAGTTGCTGAAGCTATCAGGATTGTACAAGACGTGTTTTTCAACACCTCAAACAAACTATATAATCTGGGCCTCGCGTTAACTCCCATCAAGACCAGGCCAGACACGGCGGTTTCTACTACCAAAGGCACCAAAATCACCAAGCTAGAGATACTGGAGCGTTTCTTATCTGAAAACCCGTCCATCAAGTTTATCCGTCTTCAGTGGCTTGATTACACCGCAACACTTCGGGTCAGAGTCATCCCCGTGAAAGTCGCTCGTGAATTGTTCGGCAGTCAGAGATCCATCGGTATTACAAAAGCTGCGCTGGGTTTGCTGCAACATGACCTCATGGTGCCAGGTTTCAGCCCTGTGGGGGAATACGAGCTCATACCGTGTTTTGATGGTCTACGACGCAGTGACCGCCCAGAGTATGCAACTGTTCAGGGCGAGTTCCGCGAACAAGATGGATCTGAGGTGGGAATTTGCCCTCGAACACTTTTGAGACACATCGTTGAACGCGCACAAGAAAATGAGATCACCTTTCGCATAGGATTTGAGGTCGAGGTTGTGTTTATGGCTGTAGATACCACCGGCGGAGCTCACACATTCAGCAAAAGTTTCAGTGGATCCGGGCACTCTTGGTCAAATGCAAGTGCTCTTCGGGGGATCAAATTGATGACCGTGGTCGAAGAAGTTGTGGCGCTGCTTGAGAACGCCGACATCAACGTAGTTCAGTTCCACCCGGAGAGCGCACCGGGCCAGTTTGAGTTCGTTACTGGGCATCTTGAACCCCTCCAGGCTGTTGATACGCTACTGGCCACGCGTAACATCATATATGCAACAGCGGAGAAGCATGGTATGAAGGCAACATTTGTGCCCAAGCCGTTCGCGAATGCCTGCGGGACAGGAGCGCATGTTCACATGTCGATCGTACCTGAAGACGAGTATGGCTCCTTCTACGCAGGAATCTTGAAACACATTCGCGCAATTGCCGCCTTTACTTACTGCAACGCGTCGAGCTACGACCGCATGCAAGACAGCGTCTGGAGCGGCGGGCGATACGTAGCATGGGGAACACAGAACCGCGAGACGCCGTTGCGCAAGATTAGCAGCAGTCACTGGGAGCTCAAATGCATGGATGGGCTCGCAAACCCTTATTTTGCCATAGCGGCGATCCTGGGAGCTGGCCTCCAAGGCATCCTTGACGCCGAACCGCTGACTAGCAGTGATTGCTTAGACGACCCAGCCATGATGGATATCTTCGATAGGGAAGAGCAAGGGATCACGCAGATGATGCCAGAGGATTTAAGGGAGGCAATGCAGTTCTTGGAGCAGGATTTTCAGCTCGGCTCTATCATGGGCCATTCCTTTGTTAGAGCGTACTTGAGAGTGAAGAACGCGGAGATGGAGATGCTGGAAGCATTGAGTGCTGAAGAGCGACGTCAATTCATGGTTGAACGATACTAAAAAGTATACAAAAGCCATCAATCAATCTCATAGACCGTAAAGTCACAGTGGAGCGCAATTAAAATGCAAAAAAGGTTTTTTGAGTTTTGTACATAATTATATGTAAAATACTGCTGCTATATACAACCGGAAATTTTCCCTCCTACATTCTAGCATCCTGAACCGGCGCCACCACGGACATTGTCGCCTTTGGAGCCCGCATTGGCGCGATTGAAGACTTCGGCGGTTCCAGCACCATACTTGGAAGAGTAGGAGGTGTTGGGGTTGCAGCCACCAGTGTGCCAACCACCGATGTTGCCAATGACGTTGCCGTGTTGTGTCTTGGAATTGTAGCCAGACATCCATGGAGAACCGCTTGTACCACCGCTGAAAGGACCGCAGTTGAAACCCAGCTGACCAGCCTTGGCCTCAAATGTTCCAATGTTGCAGTGTGTTGCCTTCTGTTGACCGTCATTGTATCCGACAACTTCCACCTGGTTCTTGTAACCAGCGTTTGTAACGAGCTTGTTTCCTCCAGTGACTGATTGGACATTGACCAAGTTTCCGTTGTGCTTTCCCTTGCCCAAAGTTAAAAAGGCAAAATCGAAATTGATGTCGTGGTTTTTGTTCCAGTTGGGATGAACGTAGGCGCCAGTAACAGGGTACGAGCCGTATGGTAGCTTGCCATCATGGTAGCCAGGAGCAAAGGAAAGGCCACCACCGGTACCAGAGATGCAGTGTCCAGCTGTAAGAATGACATTGCCAAACTTGCTTTCAATTACACTAGCAGTGCAGAAGTGCTTGCTCGCATCACCGCCGCTGTACAAGACGCCAACAGAAGGAATGCCGTTAAACTGAACAGCGCCAGCCAGAGCGACTGGTGCAAGGGCAGCCAAAAGTGGGATGGGTGAGATCATGGTGTCAAAATTGAGAGTTTATGATAAAAGATTGTTCTTTGTAGTTTGTAGTAGTCTGCCATAATTGACTCTGAGGATATTGGCGATGCTTTATAGTTGGTTTCTCATAGTTCTAGACCATCGAGACCAGCAGTTAAATGAATACGTTGTAATACGGTGCCGTGACTACCGATCTGACAAGAAACCGAGACTTAATGGGGTAATAATCAGCCCTTTGAATTGCAAGGCTGGCCCCTCAAATTGTTCGTGGTAAAGATATACACTTTAAATTACAGTGAGAACAGTGCCTCTAGCCGAAGGCTTCATTTCGTGGGGCTGAATCACTGCCCTCTCAGCCGCATCGGCTAGAGCCGACTACCAGAGCTGAACCGTCAGCAAAGGGACCTTTCGATATAGGATCCACTGGTTTGGCACCAAGTTCAAGTATTGATTTGCTACAATTGCTTACTTGCATTCTCAGGGGCGATATTTCTTGAATGTTAATGGAATTGATGCTTGACTTTTGTGGATTTTTAAGGCTGAGCACTAATTGCCTTCCCTTTTGGTCGTGCTGATTGTACTATACGAATAACACGCGTTTTGTTCGGCAGATCATGGAGTAAAACGAAGTAAAAAAGTGTCTATTGCACTAAGCTAAGTTTAGTTGCAATAACCTGTTGCCAATCTCCAATAAATAATAGTCTGCATATACAAGACCGGTTTCAAAGCTTGGGTTCTTGTTATCTGGGCTATTGTTGACGGTCGCGCCACGCAAAACTGTATCAGCGTCGTTGGGAGCCTTTGAATGCCATATAGCGTATTCTAGCATTTGAGCAACATCAGGCAAAAACTGCGCGTCCCCCGTGAGCTCATAAAGCTCCAGAAGCCCAGAGCAAACCACCATAGCTGCTGACACGTCACGGATAGGAGGTGTCGTGTGCGGCGCGTCAAAGTCCCAGTACACCATGCCAGTATTGTCTGCGGTCTCTCGCATTCGTTTGATAAAGTACGTGGCCAATCGCTTAGCTGTGCTTAGAAATTCGGGATCTTTCGTGTGCTTGTACGCTGTCGTGTAGCCGTATACACCCCATGACTGGCCACGCGCCCAAGTGCTATTATCGGCATACCCTTGGACGGTATAGCGCCCTTGTACATCTCCATTTGCTGGATTGTAATTTACCAGGTGGTAGGTTGAGTCATCTGGGCGAATGTGATGGGCCATTGTCGTCTTTGCATGCTCAGTGGCTCGGCGGGCAAGTTCGTCATCGTCGGTGAGCTCAGCGCCTCGGTAGAGTAGTTCCAAGTTCATCATGTTATCGATAATGACAAGAAAGTTCTTGTTCTTGTCGCTGAAGTTCCATCTAGGGCTACTCATGGAATCCCAAGAACGAATACATTGGACTGTCTCGTTCCACCGTGTCGAGAGTGAATGAGCGGCGTTGATGACAATGTCTCTGCTGCTGTTACTACCACGCAGCTGATAATCGCGGTAAAATGCGGGCATAATCATAAACCCGAGATCATGTGTTCCCTTGTTATACTGCTGGGACTCCATGCCTTCCTGCCATGACAGAGCCAAGTCGAGGATATCAGAGGACGATGTAGATAATGGCATGTGTAGCGATCGCTCGTAGAGTAGCCAGAGGCTGCCTGGGAAGAAGCCGGATGTCCACCACCCAGCGTCCATGTATTTGTAGGAGAATGCTGGCTTCGTAGTATCATGCGGATAGTGGTTCGGTTCTGCTCCTTGCTCAGCGACTCGGATAATGATATCTGTGACATCATCACTTAGAATCTCTTTGGATATCTTCTTGAATCGGCGAGTAAGGTCTGGTGGAAGGCAGTGAACACCCGCTGAGACGGGGTACGATCCCGCTTGCACGCAAGCGGTGGTGCTGACTACTTGACCCATTATCGATGATTGTACTGTAGCTATGTTCCAAGTTCCTGAACCGAAGAAATTGGCCACTCCTAGTTATATATAAATGAAGTAGCGCTAATAAATAACCCCGCAGAAGAACCGTGATCTCTAGTCAATTACCTTCTACGATATTTCTCCGCAGTTACTCTATTGGTTAACGTTGCATCGACGTCGCATTTTGTTGACAAAAAATCCACCAATAGTAAGCGGAGAAAACCGATCGGGTAAAGATCACAACCTCGCGTATTTTAGTTAGTATGTGTGCAAAAGAAATAGTAAATACTAGGCAATTTTTATCCTTTTTAAAACCCAAGAGGTATAAAGAACCGATAGTGACGTAGTAATCTTTCAGTGTACAGTATGTCATTTCGGCGAACTTACCCATGCTCAGTTAAATATGCTTACTGAGCCCCCAACCACTCTCGCCGAATCACGCCAGAGCAACTAGATCAACTTGATGAAATACAGCTTACTTACAAAATTTCACGACCGGCTACCACCTCCGGCATGATGTAATTAGCCTCTGCTTGTTTTCTCTTTCCAATGACTAAATTGTAGCTGAACGTTTACATAGTCCCAAAACCTGGTTAACACACAATCCCATATTGAGATCGCGCATCAGCCCACAACTAGCATTACTTTGCTGCCCAACAAGGTAAAGCCTATTAATAGTCCGATGATACGAAAACCGGGGCTCCTGAAATCCTATTGCGCCACAGATGCACCTGTAAACATCACTCATCGCGCGAGGATGTGCGTAAAGTCTTAGTGAGCACCAAGCCACAGCAAGAATGCGGTGGACAGGCATACAAAAAGTAGAACATGCAGAGTAAAACCAACAGAGATTGTATACTCATAATGCATAGATTGGGGCAATGCAATACAGTAATACCTCTAGGGCGCTGCCTCATCGCCCTTCCTCTGACCTTCTCACAACGCATAAGTAGGCCGAGATTCATGTTCATCACATCCTCTCAATCATCCACATCACACTCACAACTTCTTCACTACCACCTTTAAAACATTCTAAATACCACCAATGTTCACAATGCTTCCTATTGTCGCTGCCACTCTCTTGAGCACCACCCGCGTCTACCTGTAATCAGGACGCTGTCAATATGCAAGCATAGGAGATTAAGGAGGTCAGCTACAGCTACAAGTTCGATCAACCCACCAATAACCTTAACCACGCCTTTACAGGAGCAAACGTCACCGTTGCTCTGGTGAACCCCGCCACCAAACGCGGCTTCCACTGCAAGGGCCGTGGCGTCCCAACACAGCCATTGCAAGATCCCTTCTCTCGCGACGATGCTCAATTTGCTTGCTACGATGACGGCTACGACATCGCCAACCAGAATATCAAGTTCAAGTTTGAGGCACCATCCTACCAGGGCTGGAAGGATGGGCCCCACGAGTTCAACATTACCATGGACCAGACATTCCGATGCTCTAGTGCCCCGGGAACGCCGGCCTACCAGGCAACCAGCTTCATGAGCCTTCCCACTTAATTCACCAATACTTGCGTGAGAGACATTAAGGTCTACCCCGAAGGTGATCCTGACCACCACTACCTGATCAAGACAGAGGTCTGTGGCCCTTACTCTGGACAGCTCAATGTTGATGCCGTCAAGGTTCTTTCTTAAATGCATTTCCACGATGCTCTTTTGCGCCTAGAGATAATTATCTGTTTTTAAATAGACAGACTGATCTGATTTATTACATATTTCTTTAGACTTAATTTATAATTTTATACTGCGAAGGCTAGTCGCTCTGCTCTCTGTTGTAGTACCTCGTAATATTATGTATCTAACTTATATTAATATTATCCGCAAATATCCTGCCAATTATTGTAACATCAGGGCAAAACGTCAGATTGTATATCCAAGACACATATTATGTGCAGTATGTAGCTATTACATCATATCAAATCTCAATCCATCTTGCCATCCACTTATCCACCGCAGCTTTTGCTTCATCTACCAGGCCAAGCTGCAGCAGGAGTTGCACTGAACCGCGGATGGCAGATTCCAAAGCAGAAGCAATCCATGCATGCGTATACGATGTGTGCTCGCCAATGAAGATGGTGTTGTTGTACGTCTTGAAGTACTCTGGGATGTACAACTCGTGTTGCCCAGCTGCAGGGTCGGCCCAGGATCCGCTCTCCAACGGATCAAGAACCCAGCAGCGACGATTGTACTTGCCAGTGTAAAGAGACCTGATGTTTTCACCATGGATCTCAACCATCGCATCCAGGACATACTGCACATGCTCTTCCTCGGGTGTAGCCGCCCAGCGATCGCCAAAGTCGCCAGATACATACGATCCAAGCATTGCGGCAGGACCCTTGCCGTTCAAATTGTAGCTTGGATAGCAAATGTTACCGATTCCAGGGATATCGGTCACCGTAGAGCAGCTACCATGAATGGGGTTTTCATAGTGTTCCCAGAAGCGCTCACTGAACTCCAGAGCGACCTTGCAGGCGCTGGCGTAGTTGAGATTCTTGATGGCTTGCGACATGCCAAAGGGCAGCTTTGGAAAGCGCCACTTTCTAATTACAGAAAAGGGGACTGCAACGAGTGTGTAATCATAAGAGGCACTCTCAAACTTCTGGTTGCGGAACGAGTCTCGCCATTGAAGCTGGACCTGGTTGGATTTTGGGAGGAAGTTGACTCGCTCAATCTTGCGATCCATGATGGTTGAATTGTCAACAAGCGGGTGAAATGCAAGTGGAATACGGTTCAAGCCACCATCAACAGTCTTGTACTGCGCGGCGCTGAAGTACATGCCACCGTAGAGAGCTTCCCAAAATGGGACCGTGGGGGACCCATTAAGAGCATCGGTGGAGTTTAGCGAGCCCTTTAAGAAGTTGACCATGAAGCCAAACTCGGACCAATGATCACCTCCCTGGCCCTTCAAGCCACTCTTAATCCACTCATCGTGGGCCTTGAACATGTTGTTTGCCATGCGGACTGCAAAGTCACTATCTGGCAAATAGCTGTTGAGTTTGGCCTGGAGATCAGTAGTGTCCTTGTCATATGTCATTGGGCTGCCCAAATCAGGGTTCGCTGCAATCTGAGCCAGGGTTGGCGGGAGGCCCGATGGGAGCTTGAAGCCGTTTTGGTAAACAAAACCGTTGTTGTCCGCTTGGATCCACGGAATAAAATCGATGCTGAAATTCTTATTGTTATTGTTCAACTTGTTCAGCTCAGCAGCGAGTTGGAAGACGAGTTGGTGATCGGTGATGTTGTAGACTTTGTTTGTCTTGGTATCCTTATACGTCTCTGGGAAGCGCATCGGCCCCATTTCCTGATACGAGTAGTCAAATGGCCCACCTGACAAATACTCGGTGTGAACTCGGCCGCCGAGTCGTTGTCCCGCCTCGATGATGGTTACATTCGTCATGCCCGCCTGGGTAAGGACAAGATAGCTCATCAAACCTGCCATGCCGGCACCGACGATGGCAATTTTCTTTGATTTAGCCGTCTTTACGTCAACTGCACCTGGCTGATTATCTTGAAGAGCGTGAACGCCTTCGAACCAGGGCCCCATGTTGTTGAAGCGACTGCCGTCGCCAAGGTCGATGCTTGCTAGAAATATGTGAGCGTTTTGATATACAGGAGACTTGTTATCTGGTCAACTTACATCGTCTTTGTGCTCTCTGTTTCCACTGATGGTCAAGTGTGATCGAGTCGCTGCGCCCGAGCAAATCTCCCGCCTCAGTCCAGGACGAGACACAGCCAGCAGAAGGAGCATCCTTTGGCACAACCCAAACTAGGCGATGAGAGCCGCGTAGTTCGGACACAGAGATAGTGTGATGTGCTAATTCTGGCGAGTTGGAGTCACAAGTTCCGTAAGTGTATCGAACGGGTACTTGGACAGGGCTGTCCACGGTAACATGGACGTTGCCAACGCGGGAAGTGATTGGTTCGCGAACCTCCAACTTCAAAGCAGCCGGGTGAGCAGCGACAAGACTGCCCAGTACGAGTGCAAAGCGTAGGAGGGTCATTTTCTTGTAACCAGAAAGATTGAACAAAAACTGGTTGAAGAAACTGGGAGTGTTGGTTGGTTGGTTGGTTGGATGTGTTGGTGGTTTAAATGAGCCTTTGGGGTGTGCACGGTTCGCGTGGCTTTTTATACTTGACAAACTCGGCCTCCTCACCGGAGATAATGTTGAATATTATCATCCAATTCGGTTTACGAAGTGAGTCACCCTGATTACAATGGCTACGAAATATTCCATCATCACGCGAACCATTTATAAGGCTCGCAGCCGTTGACAGCCGTTTGTCGTCTCTACTCGGTTCCAAATTCTGGGCCAATATCTTGACAGAAAAGTGGGTATAGGCATAATAAGGCCGGATGCAAAGAAATAAACTCGTCGTTATCAATCTTTAAGCCGATGCTAGGGCTGGATATTGGACAGTTGCATTTACCGCAGGTACAACGATGGTGCAGTTGGACGAATAAGCCGATGCTGTCGAGGGCTCATCTAAGTAGCAATGATAATATAGTGTCTCTATGCTATACAGCCAGTGTTAGGTGTTCGCCCTGTCGGGTTTTTGCCTTTTCTGGTTTTCAGCCTCGGCGTCCGAAAGGATCATAGTGCGCGCCCTGCCGGTGGCAGAGCATCCTTTCAGGCTCGTATAAACCGCACACAACTCGCGGATAACCGAGGTGCCAAGTACAACCATTATTAAGCAGCTGGACTGTCATTTTGCTCTTAGCAGGCATTCCAATATTATTACTTTTTTCGGTCCATCGCGCTGATCTTGTGACCTGGAAACAATACCGCTGCGTTATTATATATCCTCTTTGTGCGTGGACCTTTATAGGTGGATCGGATGTCACTGGCCGAGCGTAGATAAGCAGTTGCCTAATCGGGTAGCGGCGTACAGCCGACAATCCGCGTGCCTTGACTTAAATCCGAGCATAAACAATAGAGGAGACAAAGAGGCCAATGAACTCTACCACTACAAAATGGTGCGTTGCTCTATTACATTGAATAATATTGATCCCGTGTTATAATCAATCGCCGTCAATAGTTGACATGTTAATTTTCCCTTTCAGCCTCCGAGGTTGGGCATAGAGAAGCAACGTTGACTATGCGCAACATGAGCAAGAATGAGCAGAATATTGTGGTTGGCACGCTATGCGGGTAGCAACGCGATGTAGACTTAAAAGAGCCAAGTCCTTCAGCAAAATGCGATATTGATTTCTTTTCTGTTTTTGCATCTTAATTATAGCTATATTTCATCTGCAAGTATTGACGACGGTGCCGGTCGCCAGCTGCCGTTTGCCAGGCCCCTGCCAGCTGTGACACTTGGCCACCTACAGCGCACGCTACCTACAGTACATCGCCTGTCTGCCCAAACACCACCGTCAGCTACCACCAACAGCATCTCTACCACAACCACGACTACTCCTCTGTCATCGCAACTGCATCTCTCGGAAATCAAACTCTGCGAAAATCATCACGGACATCGTACTCTTTCTCGTTTACACGATGTGCAGCACGAATGGCTCTGCTCAGCCACCCGCCGATGGCGCAGCAATGACCCAGCACGGCGACGGGCCTTCAGAGAGCCCGTGCTGCGCAACGCCAAACCACTCAACTCTAAACAAAACACTCGCTAATCGACAAACAAATGCCGGTTTTTAACAGACTCGGATTACATCCGCCCTTTGCCACGCGCGTTTGACAACGCCACCACCGTCGACCAACAGTTTATTTCCTACATTGCTGCTATTCTGAGACAGCGCAAAGAAACGAATAAATTTAACACTCTCGATGCGACGCTCCATCGACGCAACACTCAATATTTGACACGGCCAGTGACCATGGGGATACACTAAGAGCGGAGCTAGCATTTGGAATAGTGCCCTGGAAAGCCGCCAATGGCAGCGCTGGAAGAGCGAATGGAGGATCTACCATTGCCCCGACTGGCTTGCCCCTGGGCTGCGCTCGCCTCGCTATTCCCCCGCAACCTTGTGCGCCGGTGAAACAAATCATCCCGGCCCCAACACCATCCGAGCTTCAGTATTGGGCCTGGGTCCCACTGTGCACTAAAGTCCATGACGAGGGGCGGCTTAACTAGCTCCGCTAGCCCTGGCGACCTACCTGCCTGTGCTGGGCCAGCGCGAGATAACATCATTGATCAGTCAGCCCTATTCGCCGCAGCTGAGCTGGTTCGCTGAGCTGTGTGTCTCGTCACACTTTGCCTACTGGCACTATCACCATGGTGGTCTGTGGTGACCAAACCAACTCGGACGAAGGCGATCGCGGCTTGGCCTCATGAATTGTTAGTCTTGGAAGTTGCCTTTTTCAGCACTCCCAGAAAAGGTAAATATAGCTTGGTATGAATACTAAAGCGAAAACACGCTGGGGCCGCAAATCGTCCCCAGAAAAACCACGCTAGTGGCCGCCAGCCTTTGCCGATGTGGAGGGATGCATTACTCCGCCCTCGTCGACTTTGGTCCCAGACTCGCATTGGCTCCATCTTAGACCACCTAGAATACGGTTGAGGCTAAGATTTACTCGACGCAGCCCCTTGGAGCATGGCGTAGCCGGCATGTCGGCGCCGCACTTTACGTGCTGCTCGGCCTTCCTCTTTTGCCACGGGGAGGCTGCTGTAACAGTGCCGCACGCCACCTGTACTTTCTGGAAGGGGAGAGTCTGTCTCCCAGAATAGCAGGTCGAGACCTTTAAAGCTCTCGCATTCCCCGGATAGATTGTCTCGTATTTCCCATCGCTCACATCTACACCCCAATTGAATCAAAAAAGTCGCGTCTTCTTTACATCCTCAACCAAACACCTAGCGTCTCTCCAACTCTAGCATAATGCACTTCATCGCCGCTACAGCTCTCTCCATGCTTGCCATGCAGGCGCAGGCCAAGACCGTCAAGGTCATGGTCGGGCAGGGCGGCCTGAAGTTCACTCCCGACAACATCAAGGCCAGCAAGGGCGATACCATTGAGTTCTCCTTCTACACCAGCACGCACAACGTCATCCAGGGTGATGCCACCAAGGCCTGCAACCCCGTTGACAAGGGCGGCTTTTTCTCTGGCGATATGAAGGTTACTTCTGGCAAGGGCGTAAGTTTCTAACTCTATTGGCTATCAATGACGTAGAATCTAGAGCAATCAGCTAACGCACAATGCAGACCAAGACTTTCACTGTCAAGGTCGACAGCACCGACCCCATGTACATCTACTGCGGTGTTGGCCAGCACTGTCAGGCCGGCATGACGGCCGTCATCAACCCCAAGGCCGATGGCGATGTCAAGTCCTACGCCGACAACGCCGCCAAGGCTGACAAGAACGTCACCCCCAAGGGCGATGCTTTCGGTGGAACTGTTGCTGATGCTAAGCTCGAGCCCACCGAGAGCGGCTCCATGGTTTCCACCAAGGGTGTCTCTTCCATGAGCCCTACCGGTGGTGCCATGACTACTGGCAGCATGAGCGGCTCTGCTACTCCCACCAACAGCAAAGCTGCTCCCTCGTCCACTGGTGCCGCCTCCAACCTCGAGGGCCAGCTCGGTGCTGCCGTTGCCGCTGCCGCCGGTCTTGCTGCTTTCATCCTTTAAGTACACCAAAAGAATTGGACTGTACAACACGGATCTCTACATTATGTGTAAAACTTTTTAATGAATAAATACGATATTTAACGACCATTCTGCACTCTCACGTCAATTATCTCACCCCGGGTACCTGTCTCGTCTCGTCTACTAACGCATCTAACTTACCACATGGGCTCTTGGCTGGTGATCGCCGATACAGCTCCACCCCGAATGGCCAGTTGCTCTATTAAGAGTCTGGGGTCCCGACGATGACTGTTACGACGGATAAATGGCAACGTCAGTAATTCGCGCACGACAAGCAAAAAGTCCATCATAAATGCATTCAGCGTCGTCTCAAAGAATGGTACAGTAAAGTGATGCTATGTACGTTCTTGGTGGATATGTACTTGTCCGCAGCTCCTTACGACTGTGGCGCGCCGGGCGTCGTACTGTTGTACACGGCCTTACCCGCATGGCAGTCAAAACTGCGCACCAATCTGTCCCACCCAACGGCGGTCAAGTTGTATTTGTGCTGGTATGCAAAGTCTACATATCCAGAGGTGCAGCCCGTCGGTAGGTTGCACGGGTCGCCGCAGTTGGTCACCCGCGGGTAGCAGTAGAACTCTTCACCGTCAGGAGCAAAGGTTCGTGTGTTAGTGTAGAAGATCTGGGGGACTTGGATACACTCTTCGAAAGGGACGACTTTGTATTGGCAGATGCCTGTTTGATTAGCGCCGGTACATAGGAGAACCTAGGAGGAGGTTAACAGAGAGCAATGATTAGCTGCCTGAGCTAAGGGTGCGTACGCCGCCAAGTTCAGCTGCCGCCACAGCAGCGAGACCAGCAAACACGAATATTTTCTGCATTTTATTTTCTTCGTTGAGTCGTGAAAACGAACCTGGTGAGATCTACTGTTTTTTTAACTTGCAAGGAGACAGGGGAAGCTTGCTGTATATAGGAAAGTCAACTGAGACACTCGTGATTAACACAATAGAGTGCCCGCAGCAGCACCACCACCACCCCTTGCGCCGCCCGCTGTGGTGGGACATGAGGTCGATGGCCTGTCGTCCTACTGAGATTTTCAAGCGAAAAATTGAGCCAATGAAGCTAGCGAGAAACTATCCTTTCGCTAGCTTTGTTTGTCTCCCACTACCCTAGCGATGTACCAACTTTTGATCCAGAAGCATTTTTTAAGAATGCAACTACACCAACGATTACGGCGTATCGCGCATGTCAGGATACTTCGGGCCGGGTCTCCTCACTCACAACATGCAAATCATCATGGATTTCCGACTCTAGCTACCCTATTGAAATATTTCCCGACCAATATGTCGATATATACGGTCTCTTGTATGAGAAGCTTACCTGGACGGGTGTCAATATCAACCATCCGGTTTTGATTGGCTTACAAAGCGTCAGAGGCGATTACAGAATGGAGACAGGTTTGTTTCCTGCTGATTGTGATATGATTACACCAGCTCACGCGTCAGTAGAAACCCCGGGTATTTTTGTTGACATGAAAGTTGATCCCACGACACTTGCCAAGACGATGAACGTTACGTCGGGCTTCCCCAACATAACAGACCCAGAGGTTATGGCTATGTTCATCCTTGGTCTTGGGTCGAAAACTCCATTGCAGTTTACTATTGGGCAGCCAAAGGATCCCAAGTGGGAAAATAGCAAGGAGACGCAGTTTGGCCGTGTTATTGATACTGGTTCGCCATTCTTACTTGTCGGTCGCATGTATGATATCAGGACCTCTGCCCAGCGAAGAGATGAGCGCTTGGGTCGCTATGCCGACGACAAAGAACACAAGTGGAAACTTGGTGTCGGACTCGGTGTTGGTCTCGGTGTGCCAGTGGTCATGATAATGTCCTTCTGCTTTGGTAAAGCCACGGGCAAGAATGTCAGAGCCGCATCGTCTGGAGCAACGCCCGCCCTTGAGAAGTAAATGGTCTTTATATTACATCCCTCCAAAGTGTATGATAGTTTAGATGGGTGCTATGTGAAAAATCGTTTCTTACGAAGCTATTATGTCGTATGTATAGAAAGCCAATCTGCCAAAGGCTTCCCGGATAACTAACCTATCTTTTGACAGCTGCTTTACTTCAATTGCCATTCATCAAATGTAAAGTCGAAGCCAGCAATTGCTATAGTAATCTTTGCTGTTAGGCTCTGGAATAAATCAGCGTAGACGGCTCACTGTGAAATAAAATACAAGATGGCTATTGGACGTGCAATAAATATTACTGATACTACTTCAATTATTATTATTATTATTATTATTATTATTTTCCTTTTTGTGATTTCGCGATTTTGTCGTAATACACGGTCTTGGTCTTTCGGTGACTCTGCTGCACTCACCTAGCGCGGAAATATGTTCTGCCGCCACTCCCGGCTTAACCGACAGCCTTTTCAACACTACAAACTAAGCTGAACTCCAACAAACATCACCAAAAACAACAACCCGACCCCTTCGATGGCGGTCAAAACGGCATCGGTTCCGGCCGGTAGCGAGGCTTCCTCCTCTACAGTTGTCGAAAACGCCAATGCCACCGAAAACACGCCATTGCTCCAATCCCAGGTCTCGTCTCAGGACAACGCCGATGTTGAAGATGGCGCGCCAAACGACGATGAAGAGGAGCCCAAGTCCTACTCCAAGGTCCAATTGGCCCTCATCTGCTATTGCCGGCTTATGGACCCCATCGGTTTCTTCGGCATCTTCCCCTACATTGCCGCCATGGTCGAGGAGAACGGCAACCTGGAGGAAGTCGACTCCGGCAACTACACAGGCGCGATTGAATCGCTCTTCTCTATTGCGCAGATGTGCACCCTCATGTACTGGGGCCGCATGTCAGATCATAGTGGTCGCAAGCCCGTGCTCATGATTAGTCTTGTTGGATCCGTCATCTTCCCCGCCATGTTCGGCATGTCCAAAAGTATCTGGCAGATGGCCCTGACGCGATTCCTGGCCGGCTGCTTCTCGGGAGCCATGCTCGTCTGCCGTACAATTATTGGCGACTCGTTTCCGCCTAAAACACAGGCTTCGGCGTACTCTTGGTTTGCATTTTCTGGTAACATGGGTATCCTGCTTGGTCCCTTGATCGGCGGCGCGCTCGCGAAACCTGCAGAGCAGTACCCCAACGTCTTTGGCCACATCGCCTTCTTCAAAACATATCCGTATGCGCTGCCAGGCTTTGCCTTTTCTTTGATTTGCCTTGTTGGCGCAGTAGCTTGCGCGTTCCTGCTAGAGGAGACGCTACCACGAAAAGACGCCACGCTGCCTGCGCAGGAAACAGCTGGCTCGGATTCGGAAGACTCGCATCAAAGCAATGCGTCCATGACGACGTGGGAGCTTCTCAAGTACCCTGGTGTCTCTATTGCTGTGTGGACATACTGCCATGCTGCACTCCTTGGTATCATCTTTCCAGCGCTGCTGCCGCTGGTGCTGCACATGTCCGTCCCTCATGGTGGTTTAGGATTCTCCCAGTTTGAAATCACGCTGTACACGGCGTCGCAAGGCGCTTCGCAAGCATTTTGGCTGCTCATCATTTTCCCACCACTACAGCGTCGCGTTACTACCAAGGGTGTTTTGCGTATCTGCGCGGCCTTTTATCCGTTCTTCTTCCCAGGTTACATGTTGATGAACGCCATGCTGCGATTTCACACGCCTTTTACAATGGCCATCTTTTGGGTCATTGCGCCAATTACGGCCCTTGTTGCCCCTGGTATAGCCATGGCCTTTACAGGCGTACAGCTCAGCCTCAACGATGCATCGCCCAGCCCGTTTGTCCTGGGTAGCCTCAATGCGCTCACCTTGACGATTGTCAGTGGCCTGCGGGCAGTGGGTCCTGGACTGGCCACTGTACTCTACTCGTATGGTGCTAGAAACGATATCCTCTGGGGCCAATTTGGATGGGTTGTGATGATGCCGCTGGCTGCTACCTTTCCTGTCGTTGTCGCCATGCTGCCACGAAGCCCGGCAAAGTAAGCTGAGCGTACAGCTGTGTCGCATGCAAAGTAAATGGTGGCGCGTTTCCATATTTATAGTACATAGATATCCTGTAAATACAAGTTGCAATTTGATACGTCTCATCATCGTCGGCTAGCATTACACCTTGCGTGTCTTCATATCACTACCATGTCTCTTTTAATCTTTCGCCAATGATTTGAAATCATTATCATTATTATATAAATATTAATTAGACGTCTTATGGCCGACCTGGGCTCTGTGTTTTGGCACTTCTGATCGATGCCCTTGTATATCTGTGGCAGTCAGCTTCTATACCGGGTAGTTGCGCGTCACGAGACTCACACAAACAGAACGGCCGCCATGGCAAAAGCTGCCGCCGGTGCTGTGAATTTCTATAGTTACAATATTAATATAGTTGTATCTGAACACGTCTGATGAATTTCTTACGCGTGGATCCATGTCTTGAAGTGTCCGGTCTGTCGATGTTCTGTCAGGGGCAAGAAAGTTTTGACGTGCTCTTTGCGCTTCACTGTTTCTCAATGACTTGAATGGCCATTCAAACGACGAAATTATTGTCAACTTTGTTAATTTGTATGTAAAGAATGGTCAATCGCTTAACATGGTGTATAACGGACAATATGGGAAAGGTTAGAGATGGATTAGGATGCTAAAAGTTTTGGGGCATTGCTGAGAGTGGTTTTTTAAGTGGATGGCGCTGCCATACAATTGTCTCTCACTGTTCGTCTACGTTAGTATTGCACTTCTTTTCTTAATTAGCACCGCAGTCGCATGTTTTAGTCTTCATCTTTAGATCTGCCACTATTCGGTTTTATTTTTATTTATTCATAAAGTATGATACACCTTCCTAGCTCAGCAATAACCAACAACCGAGGTGGACAAGTCAAGAAGCGAGGCTGCTGCTGACCCCATGCCGCCAAGCAGCTAAATGTTGGGGCTGCTTACACTTACCTGGATGAAGAGCCTGATCGAACGACCTTTCGGAAAGTTTACCCTCGTTCATAAACGGCAGAGTTGTATTCAGACTATACCTTCTTTAACGCTTGACAACCTTGTTGAGTTACTACTTTAGACTGCTACGGTGTGGTCTAACATGTGCGCCCAGTATGAATTTACAGACCGTCCTGACATCTAGGTTGATCAGAGGGCGCCAGGTCCGGCTGTACTTCATGATGCGCCTCCCTTCCCGGCTGTGCGGCCCGGTGGTACTACCGCAGCCTTTGAAAAGGTACTTGCATTGCACAAAGTAACAACAACAACAACAGTAGTAGGACTCGCCGGCACTTCGGAGATGATCAGCCTCGGAGAGAAACGAGGCCCAAGTTTCTTCAGCCCGCTGCCACCGGAGGCTTTCCTCCCCACCGGCATGCTGCATTAGCGTGCTAATTAACCCCTACAAATAGCCAACGAGGGGCCAGGAACGACATCACTAGCGGCAGAGCGAAGCGACGGAGCTCGCTAAAATGTCCCCGAGGACCGCCCTTCCGCGGCAGCCTCAAAGCTAAAATGACGCGCTGCAGGCTGCACGCCAATATATTGCAAGTAAGCAGGATGCCCGATTGGGAGAAGTAGCAATGAATTACCCAGAATCAAAAGTACAATGCGGTTCAAAGCGGCATGGGGATCAAAAAACACTCGGAACGATCGGGGTTTGGATATCGCCGTGGTGGACTATAAAAGAAGTCTACTCTCCTCACCTCGATATCGCTCGTTTTACTCTGTAGATATCCAGCGTCCTCTTTTAACTATCGTCCCTATCTCTTCCATTGAAACCCAGTTCTCAAAATGACTGCTCTTAAGAATATCCTTTTCGCCGTTGCTGCCACTGCTGTTGGCATCCAGGCTTCACCCGTCGCTGCTGATTCCACCGCTACCTCTATCGTCGGTGCTCCCGCGCCTGTTGTTACTGAGGCTTCTACCCCCCTTGAGGGCAAACAGCTTGAAGAGTTCCTTGCCAACGAGCACAACCTCATCCCCGAGGGAGCTCTCGACGTTAGCGACACTGAGCTCGCCAATGTCACCATCAAGTATGTTCAGGAGCACCCCGAGATCCTCGGCCTGAACAAGAGAGGCGGCCCTTGCAGCCAGGGCGACTGCCCCGACTTCAACGCTCCCTTTGACTTCTTCTCTCAGCGCTTTGTCATTCCCGTCAACGGCTCAGCCATCACTACCTGGGCATACTTTGGCCGTGTCAACGACTGCGGCAAGTGCCACAAGATCAACACCAGCAAGGACGGCTGCTGGGACGTTACATCTTGCGGCCGCAAGCAGAACATCTGTGTCGACTCGGGCAAGGCTAGAGCTCACCGCATCTGGCGGGATAACGGCCACAAGACTTGCTACAAGATGACCCGCACGGATCTGGGCAACTGTGGTGTTGGCCTCACCAACTCCATCATCTGGCACCCTGCTGGTGAGACTGCTTGCAACTGGTAAAGAGTCTCGGATACGGATAGAAGTTTGTGTTTGATGGCAAACTATGACAGTCAATGAGCACGGGAATAAAGAAAATAACTTATGTTGGAGAGGTGGGGGCTGCCCGTTTCTGTATAAAAGCTGGTTCAATAAGCCAGCATTAATATTGTGAGCGCAACTGCGCTGACACAAAGTCTGTATTGTATATCTATGTTGTACGGGCGGAAATAAATTATCAAAAAAGAGAATTATAGTTGTTTTGTCTACAAGTACCATGTCAAACAGCCAAAAGTGGCCTAAATAGGCAGTAATTAGCATCACGAATACGGTCGCAGCCTCTCCTGCCCTATCTGTAGGCGATGTAGACTTACGAGTCAGACGGAGCATTTTACACAACTATAGCACCACCATTAAGCAAGACGGATCATGCACGAAAATTAGCTAGGTTTAATGCTAGAAAATCTGATAAATGCATTAACTCTATCCTTTTTGCTCTGAATCGGCTATCCGTAGACTACAGCTAAGTCAGCAGAACCACAGCTCCAAGACAGAAGACCTTGGGCTTCGTGAAAAAGAGATATAGTATGGAAACGTCTGTATAAAGTTGTCTTGCCTTCACGCCAAATCCTGCAAGCATATACACTCAATGGACGCCCTTCAGGCAGCGACCCGACACTTGATCCCTGTAGTGGTGTGCGGCAGCCTCGCTCGCATAGAATCATGTCGAAGCTCGAAGTCGTATATGCGAAGTACAACCACTTTCATGGAATATTATGGAAGAAACTAATCCATGGCGAAGCAACGTGTTCAAAATAATGTACGCCTTTACTGGACATTCAATGAGTCAATCGTCAAAGTCCAGCTACAGCTATGATCACGTATAAATAGGCGGAGACCAGCACACAGATCTTTCTCTGTTGTCATAGCACAACATCCAAATTCAAATGCAATCATGGCTACTTCACCAGACTCGCTATTATCTGCAGCACTGCAGTCCATCACCAAGACTAAAATCTCCCAGCTCACCAGAGTGCAACAAGCCCACGATGCGTGGCTTCGAGAGACAATGGCCGCGATCGAAGCGTTCGATGATAACAACCAGGCAGACAGGTTAGATGCCGTCGAAATGGGGCTCAATTCATCCCATCCATCCTTCAGCAAAGGACAGCTTAGCAAAGCGTATCTCAGCTCATGGGCGAAGCAGTCGCGCTTCGACGCCAGCTTGAGTCCTTCAGTTTTGCGAGCTCGCGTCAACCTCTTCAAGCGAATGGAAGCGCAGCAGAAGGAGCGTTTTCGATTTGCTCGGCTCTACTGCGATTTGCTTACTGACTGGATCTCCCAAAGCCAGGTCCAGACGTTGCCTGACCCCATCACTGTAAAGGCTGCGGACCTTCTGGAGACGGACGATTTTGAAATCCTACAAAAGGATAGACTGCAGCGGTTGCGCGAGCAGTTTGCAGATGTCGTCTTCTCGGAGCCAACGGGTAATGGAAGCCACGAGGACATACTGAGTTATGTGCGCACCCTGTTTCCAAGCAAAGAGGCCAAGTCGCAGTGGGACTGGGCGCGCGGACACTTGTATGCCTTTGGAAATAAGCAGTTCGCAACGGGTAGCCCATTCACATTAACGAAACTCAAGGCTCTCATGCAGGGTGTACTAAGCGATATACTGTTGTCTGATGACAAAAAGGCTGTCCTCCGGGGCTTCATGAAAGATGAAGACGTCCTTACTGAGATTGCTGATGTGCTCAATATGCGCTGGGCCGACATGGAAAATTGGTCGTGGGAGGCTGGTCCCGAGGGTTTGCCTGTTGAGCCCCGGCAACAGCTCAACGGAAAGTATGAAGATTTCTCCTGTCCAATTCAATCCGCAGCTAACAAAAAGCAGGTATAGAGTAATGGCAGACGAAGAAATTCTCCAGGCCATCTTCTTGCACCATATCGGTATAATGTGGTCTGTGGAGCTGCGCCAAAGGCTCAGTGCTTGTTTCAACGACACCAATGTATGGACTGAGCTGAATCCAAAGAACCAAGACGCTATCGACAGGCTCAAGTTTTACTGCCCTCGCCGACGCGCCGAAACTGTGACGTCGCAGTCGACTCGCAGGAATCGATATTTCGGATTGTTTCACTTGATGCAACTGCCTCGGACAGACGAGAGAAAATTAGCTGGTAAGCGAACAAACGGGATGCGGCGAAGAAGACGGTACTGACCATCACACAGATTATGATGACGATGATAGCGATGACGACTACAGCGGTTCTGATGGGGAAGATGACGACGGCGAAAGGGAAAACCAAAACATGTCGGCCACCGGAACACGACAGAAGCTCCTGCACGAGATGGCCACTGATGTCCTCGTAGCCAAGAAGCTTCACGGCCAAGTAGCGGCCATCCAATCCGACCTGCAGTGGTTTGGAACCGCCTTGCCACACACGACGCTGGTTGCTCTTCTCGAGTTCGCCGCCGTGCCCGACAAATGGATTGCGTTTCTGCTAAAGTTTCTCAGGGCCCCGTTGAATATGGGTGACGGGAAGGGGGTTCGCGAGCGTGAACGCGGCATCCCGATGGCACACTCCCTCTCGCTCTTCTTCGGCGAGCTCGTCCTCGCCTTTATGGATCTTGCGGTCAACAAAGAGGCTGATGGCGTGCTGTTGTACCGCCTTCACGATGACCTGTTTCTTTGGGGCGAGCCAGAGAAGGTTGCCAAGGCGTGGCAGACAATGCAGCGATTCGCTGCCCTGATGGGCCTGCAGTTTAACGCCAAGAAGACGGGATCTGTGTACTTTGCGGCCTCGGACCAGAGGGATCCCAATATCGAGGCCATCCTGCCAGATGGAAAGGTTAGCATCGGCTTCTTAAAGCTAAACAAGGACGCCGAGTGGGAGGTTGATCGCCCTGCTGTCGACGAGCACGCGTACCAGCTCTTGAAGCAGCTCAAGCAATGCGATTCGGTATTCTCTTGGATTCAGACTTGGAATAGCTGTATCGGGCGCTTCTTTGTCAAGTCGTTTGGCGAGCCCGCCAACGTGTTTGGTGAAGCTCACGTCGAAGAGATCCTAGAGACGCATCGCCACATCCAAAGCATTTTGTTTGCCGATGACGGCGGCTTGCAAGGTCAGAACTACATGGATCATCTGAAGATTATGATTTCTAAGCGCCACGGTATACCGAAAGACGACATACCCGACGGGTTCCTGGCGCTGCCTGAGCATCTTGGTGGCCTGGGTGTGACGAACCCTTTTGGGCCGTTTCTGCATCTGTGCCATGCAAGCGACAAGGGACCCAGCAATTTGATGGACGATTACCTCTCCAATGACGAGGCTACCTATAATGAGCTAAAGGATAGCTTCATGGCTGAGAAGCCCGTTGTTCGTCGCCAGAGACTAGACAGGATGTTCCCCAGGGACGAGGATGACGAGGACAACGCTGACGACAGACCCGATCCGAATGAGTTTATGACATTTGAAGATTGGATCAGCTACCGTGAGGCTTGCCATGGCGAACTAGGCAGGGTAAAGCGTACTTTGCGAAGGAGAATCGCTCCAGCTCTCAACCTTGATGAGGAGATCAGGAACGTCATAGCCAAGGGAATGGATGGAGATTTGGCAGCCTATCCCGATTCATGGAGCCCGGATTTGAAATGGACAGTCATAACACATCATGACGAGCTGATGGAGAGATTCGGTCGCCTTCAAATCGCAGAAAGAAACTTCCTGCCACTGAGTGTGATCAAAATGGTAAGCCAGTTTCCTATATAGTGATGAAATATTGCTAACCTTGTGCGCAGCTGCAGGAACAGCGGGTATCTTGGCAGATGGCGCTGTGATGGACAGAAGAGTTGAAAGAGCAACAACAATAGTACACAGCCGAGCAGGTCGCTTTTTGCAGTACTTAGAACATGGCTACAAATAAAATTCTATTTTGATTCTATTTTACTGCTTGCTACTACGTCGAATGAACGAGATATCAATTCGGCTTTATCACCCTTCAGAAATGACACAAATTTAAGTA
Organism: [Torrubiella] hemipterigena; assembly: GCA_000825705.1. NCBI lineage: Eukaryota > Fungi > Ascomycota > Sordariomycetes > Hypocreales > Clavicipitaceae > [Torrubiella] hemipterigena. The sequence continues at coordinate 2,425,769 of CDHN01000005.1, forward strand.
TCAAAGCATATACTGTTAATTATTCAAATAAATTGGTCTGTTGCTATATATTTATGGTTCATTTCATCTGCTGTTGGATGATAACGTCCTCTTTGGCAATTCTTAAGAATATGACAATCAAAGGAGCCTCTAATCAATTCTCTGCGCCTTGGCGGGTATTGAATCTTGGCGTGACAAGGCAACGTCCCTGTCAGCACAAGGGCGCTCGCAATCCACTTTGTTAGAACGAGGCTGTAGGATGATTCGAAAAATATCCATCGTTTAAAAGCCTGCCTACTGCATATTTGGTGGTCGCACGTGATATTGTGACCCGAATTATTCACGACGGTGACTCAAAACATAGCACTGTGTCTGTGCATCTGGATGCGCCATCGGATCGGATCTGTGCAAGGACACATATCATATTATCTTCAATCTTGCAGCCGGCCAATAAACTATTACTTCTGATTTGTATTGTTCCTACATTCCGCATACCGCCAGTTAGCACCGACTTCAGTTCCCTAGGATGTGCCAACCCAAGGACGCTGTGATAAGTAGCGAACAGCTCGCCTTTCTTATATCAAATTACCCGATATTGGGTTCCCTCGCTTCCCAGCTATCCACAATCGACCTCTTTCATCTTAGCCTTACATGTAAGGCATTCTACAGCGAGATACGTGCATCCGAATCTGTCTGGCATAAGTTGCGGCGAGTCTGTCTCTGTGATGGACACGGGCTCTCAGACCGCAAGAATCTTACAGGTTTCTATCGAATTCATGATTCTCGATATGGTTACAAATGGAGCCAAAATGGTCGTAGTATCAAGCAAGACGAAGAAATCGAAGTACAGCTTTGGCAACGTCAGTGCCGGGTAGACGACACCCTTCCTTGTCTGAAGTGTGACATCAACATTTGCGAGGAATGTCGCTACTACCCCCGCGCTCAGCCTCTATATTCCTCACGACGTCCCCATTTGAATATAGCGGATACATCAACCGCTGTTATGTGTTTGTGTAGAATCTGCGACGACAGAGAGGAAACAGAACTGGCTGGCAAATTCCTCAGTGACCTCTGTGACTGTGACATACATCGGCGTTGGATATGCTCCAAGTGTCATTGGATTGAGCGTGATGCCAGTCGTAATTACTACAAAAGGCACACAAAGCTTAAAAATAAGCTTCCTGACAGTGGCTTCGATGAGAACGATGTGCCCGTCTCAAAATATCTGACAGACTATCAATTCATGAGATTTGTAAGTTGACCACTAGAGCCAAATACATGCCGTCACACCCCGTATTTTACTAATTTTACTAATTTGACATATTTCCTAGTTTTGGTGCGAATGTGGTGTTACCGTGCCTGAGGATACAATACCGAGGTGTGCATGGTGCCGCCGGCGACATTTGCATGACTCCCTGTGGTGGAGAGAGTGGCAGGAAGTAGGCTCGAAGATGCCTTTCTTTGAAGATGTAAGCTCTTGCTGTTAATTGCTTTGTCGAATACTTTAGCTGTATTCCATGGCAAAGTACCGGTTGTGAAGCTACTAGAGACTAATCAAGAATAGGACCCGTGCTATCCGCTCTGGGTGACGGACGAAAATGGAGAGTATCCAAAACCGTATCCAAAGCTCAGGTATAGCAGTCTGGTATCTGGCTAAAAAGTATAAATCATATATTATAGACAGCGTTATCGTGGTATATCCAACAGCAATAAATTCCAACCTGGCACACATTCTTGCGTCATCCTGTCATATTCTGTCACACGCGCCCTTGTCATTCTAAATAGGTGAGAACTCTAAGCAGAAGCCCGGATACCTTCGTCTGTGTTAGCAGACTCCTTTCTCTGCGCCTCCTCATCAGCGCTTGGCTGTCTCTCTGCCGCAAACTTGCCCATCATGTGGCCCTTTGTCTCGGTAGCCCAGACTCGGAGCTTAATCAAGCACCAAACGACGATAAAGATGATAATGATGCCAACCGCGATACCAAAAATGTACGCCGCCACATAGCCTCTTCCATGGACAGCATCGTGGTCGAGGAAGCTGTAGGTATACCATCCTTGGCTTGCCAGCGTGATGTATGCCACGGCCAAGTATCCCAGCAAGATGAGAATCAGGTATGGAATGTGAATCCAAAACGGCGGCAGTGTGCGCGGGACCACCAGCTCAAAGAGAGCAAAGGCGCTGTTGAGTCCGTGCTTGCTAATGTTACCCCAAGCGTCGTACTCAAGCTTGAACCACGAGCCCTTGTAAAGCACGCCCCAGTACACAATGGTGACAAGAAACGGCAGCGTCACCACGGTAGTGTAGTATAGCGAGTGGAGGGCTTGCAGTGGCCGCGGGAATCTATCCAAAAGAGCTGAGCCGCTGCGCGCATACGTAAATGTGTGCACAGCGCTGACAGCAAAGTAAAAGGCCAGGCCCCAATACGTCAGGACGGTAAAATAGGAGAAGGACTGGGTAGCCGCCTGGCAGCCGCCGTCCTCAGGATGCGTGCAGGGCCATCCCAGACTGAAGAAGAGAGTCGTGAATGCGTATACGGACTGTAGATTCGGGTTAGTTTCTCGGGTTCAAGAAATTTCAGTGACGCAGCGGCCAAGACATACTATCAGGGAGCGAATGGCAAAGAGGATCCACGGGCCGATGAACCACGAGGTCTCGAAGCGGTGCGTGGGATCAAACACGTCGGATCCGAAGCGAAGAGCACGCATTCTCACAGAGTTTGCCAGCTACAGCAGTGTTGCAAGCGAAATCAATACGTTGTGTTGTGTTGCGTTGAAGAGAAATCTGGTGATGCAATGTAGGCGGAAGAAATTTGTTGCGGGTAAATGACAAGGGGGGGCAGTGCTGGCAGCTGGCAGGTGACGGGCGCCAGCTGGCAAAAAAAGAAAATAGTTTTCAAAAAGAGAATGAATACGAAACAACAACAGAATCATGCACTTGAGATGAATTTACATTGGTTTTCCATCAACATTATGCATTGAACAATCTTTGTGGTGCGTTTCGGCGCCTACTTGCGCGCTGTCGATGCATACTCGATATTACAGTGGCCTTGCAGCACCCACAGCGTTCCTGGCCAGTGGAGATGGGTGATGCAAGCTAATGCACAGGTGCCGAGCCCTGACGTCGCTAGCGTTTTTGGGGGCGGCCGAATTGCCCGATGAAGACAAATGGACACTAAAAACGAGCTGTCATCGACGAGAATCAGGCTACCGATGCAGATGCACTCAAGTGCCGTGGCGAGAAATAGTGGTTGACAGCGGTGATGCAGAAGAGGCGACAAAGCAGAGATTTAAGTTCAATGATCAACATTTATTCACAGTAGTGAGTGCAACTGATGTAACCTTGGCGATGGCGACCGACAGAGTTTGTTCAGGTGCCTTTGCCGAAGAACCTCGTGCTAATGGAAAGCTTGCAGCAGAGGCATTTGAAAGGACCACCAAAGGTACTCTTCAAAGATGGGCGACCGACCCCGATATCCGACACCAGCCGCCACGAACCTCGACTGCATCTCAAACGGGCCGTTCAAGAAAAACACCGACGATCGGTCGGCGTTCGATTCCTCCGTCCGTCGGACGCAGTCCAAAATCGGTAGCTCTCCGCCGTGAGTGGCGCGGATATCCCGAACACTACGCTGCTTACATGTGGCTTGGCTTGGCTTTCGCGTTTGCTCGTTTAGATAATTCAACTTTTTTCAATAAAGTACTGCTTTGTCCCTCTTTTCTCCTGTCCAGGAGGGCATTTTTTTGTTTCTCAGCGACAAACCAGTCAATTCGAAACAACAGCAATCAAGATGAAATTCTCAGCCGTTCTTTTCGCTGGACAAGCCGCTGCGGCGTGCTCGCCAACGCTAGTTCTCGACTCGGCCGCGGTACCTCTCGTTATTAAGCCGTCTTGCGGAACCCTCGACACAACCCGCCACGCCGTCTTTGCCTTCGACCACCAGTCTTCCCACTCTCTGGGTGATATTGTCGAAAACACCACCATCTCTGCCGATGCGATTACGCTCCCCAAGGGTATTGGCGCCAACCAGATTGTAACTGTCGCCGCGTTCGACTCCACAGGCAAGCAGCTCCTGCAGAGCTTCAACATCGCCACCCTGCAGTCCTCGCCCAATGTTGAGCGTGATAGCTGGTCCTTGGTCAGCAGAGCGGCTGAGACCCCCGCGACGTCGACATGCACTGCTTGCCACCCTGACGTCATGTGCAAGACCGAGTGCCAGAAGCCTGACCGTGACTGCGGCTTCTATGCATCTTGCGCTGAGGCTGCCTGGCACTGCGGCCCTAACGGATACCCAATTGGCTACGGCTTGAAGAACTGCCAGAAGTTCATGAACCGTCTGGACCAGTTTACTACTGATGGCCAGGCTTGGATCTTCAGAGTCCTGACCTGCCTGCAAAAATTCCTCGTTGGCCCTCTGTCAAGCTGCGACTCTACCTGCGACAGCATCAAGACGCAGGCCTTTGATTCTCACCCCGTGTGCTATGTCGACTCGGGCGTGTGCAGCCTCGGACTGTGGGATAACGTGCAGCTCGTCATTACCATCAACACCGACCTGATTGGTGCCGCGGCGCTGAAGCAAGTGTTTATCACTGGCACCAAGTGTGGCCAGCGTTTCCTGAACATGGTTGTTGACGAGATTAAGAAGCTCAAGGGACTGCTCGGCAGCGGCAACGACATTGCCACCCTGGGCAAGATAACTGTCCTCGAGGCCGCCAAGAAGTTCCTTGAAAGCCTGTAAATTATAGCATATTTATTTACGTATATACGGATTGATGATTGTACAAAGGAATATAAAAAGTAGACTCAGCGATAAAAGCGAGTCCCATATTGTACCTAAATTCGCCCTCTTCTTCATGCTCATCGTTTAACTGTTAAGATACGAAACATGCGCCTTCTTCCAAGCAAATAGCCAAAAGCTAGGCAGCCACCACATAACCATAAGAACAAATCTCCCAATCTAGCTTTGATTTCTTTTATAGAGCAAAACTTGATATAAAGAAAACGCTTCAATCTACGTAAATCGTGCATTGTAATACTAATAGAGAGATAGAAATCTATAGATATAATTCACTTAAAAGCAAAATTAAAACCTATTATAATTAGTACTGCTAGAGTAGATAGTAGTACCTAGTGTATCTAGAAGATTATTTTCCCACCGTGGCTACAAATCAATCTCATAGTTTCAGCCTACGTCAGGACGGGTCGGGCCGCAGCCTTACCCGTCACTTCATTCAACGACTTAGGTTGCTGATACAAATGCGTTTGTAACCTTCATAATAAACATAGCCTTCCAAAAGGGCATTCTGCTCGCATGCAGATTTTACCAGGTTTCGCTTTTTGAGCGCAGGTACACATCTTGGATTAAGAGACTACCCACCGTTGAGAACAGTTGGGGCGTCGAAGTCAACCACTTGAAAGCTCACGACACACCAGTATTTAATATGTTTTTCTCGCCAGACGGAAACCTTATTGCCTCAATCAGTTACACGGAAGTTCAAGTATCCAGTATAATGGGCAAGAGACTTCTAGCTTTTGAAGGTACTGCTGGGAAGCGCGATTACGAAGGAGCAAATGTGGTTGCCGCATTTTCACTCGATTCAAAGTTGATTGCTATGGGAGACGACACGAACAAGATTCAGATTTGGGACATTGCGGCGTCGAAATGCATACACTTGCTAGAGACTACTCACCAAGGGGAAAGAAAATGGACGTGTCCAATCTCCTTCGCCGACGGGGGTTGCTCTATTTTAACGACATCTCAATCATGCGCTGAGATATGGTCCCTTAGAAATGGGGGGATTGTTCGCAGCATCAAGTATCCGTCCGAAGCCACAGGTTCAGTGCTCTCGGCTTGCAACTCAGTAATAGCTGTTTACTTTGAGGATTGTATTATCCTATGGAACATTAATTCTTGTGAGCGAGTCCGAAAAATCGAGCATGAGTCTAATTGGATTGGCTATATTGAATTTATATCATCCTCTAAATTGGACATCCGCATTCGACTAGCACAGTACTCAGAAGATGGCCTCGAACGCCATATTTCACTTATGTCCGGTGAACCATATTTTTCTGCATACCCAGGCGACTTTGCGAGTACATCTTTCGATGAATATTTCATTGTTTTGATGCATGGCGTTATACAAGTTTATAATGCTGAGACTGGAGAGCTCAAGCAGACACTACCCGCTCCGCGGTCTGGAGACATCATCGCTTACTCGCCCAAGTCGTCTTTGTTGGCGGTTTCACTGTCTCTTGCTGACTCTGAAGTGGAAGGCATCATCGTCTTCTTGAGGTTAGAAATCGATCAAACGGAAGCTACAGGTGGGGGTAACGATACAGGTGACAATATCACAACGACACGACGGAGACAACGTACTGGAATTCCTACTTCACTTCCCCGAGCTGTGCCATACTAGGATACAACGATGGACAACATATTACTTTATGGTCAGCGCTAGATGATGCAGACAGTGCTAGAGTCATTGAGGTAGAAAATGAAACACGTGCAATCCTTTGCCCTGCCGACAGATTTTTAGCTATGGCAAGCAGCCCTAAGGTTGGTACTGTCACGGTCTGGGAACTAGAACCAACACCCGTCGTTGTGAGCCAACTCGCCTACGAACTTGCAGACAATCAATACCTCAGTGTTCTTTTCTTTTCTCGAGAATCATCCGTTATAGGATGGGTGGTCGATACCGATCCTCCCTATATTCAGGATCGGAGCGCCTCTTTTGTCCGTTTGTTCTCCGTCGAAACGGGAAAGCAATTATCGGAGATTAACATGATGGGAAAGTTCAACAACCAGACGGAAGCAGCTTGCATCTCATCTGACCATCTCTTACTTGCTTTGGCAGGATATTATGAGGCCGTAGTTTGGGAAATTGGGCGCCAAGATGGGGAGCTCAAAGAGATATTTTGCCACAAGCAAATCGGACAGGACTCTCTTCACGGACAATACAAAAGATTGTTCAGATTGGGCAATCAGGATTTCGTCTGTTGAATTCTCACCTGACTCATCTCGACTTCTTTTTATACGACAGGGAATACTTGAAATCTGGAATATAAAAGAGGGGATTTGTCTTCAGAGGATATCGAAAGGCATGTTCTTTCAGGCTACCATGAAGATGGAAGACTCAAGTATTCTTACTGATGTTGGAAGGATGTCATACAATTTCAACGGGCACCTGACTGAGGATATTCACTGGGATTCGGCTGTAGCAGACCAGTTCTCTATTGCCGAGGAGAAGCCCCTCAGCGACACGAGTTCCCACACACCTTTGCAAATGAACTACACTTGGGTAGGATGGGGATTGAGTAGCGATCGGTGCTGGATTACTTGGAATGATGAGAATTGGCTCTGGTTTCCGCTCGATTTCCGCCCATATTGCAGTGCTGTTAGTAACGGCTCCATCTTAATAGCCAACGAGGACCTTGGAGAAATGTGGTATGAATTTTCCGATGATCCGATATTAGAATATCGGGTAGAGGACAAAGGAAGTCATTCTACATAGTTAGCTTGCAGCTAAGTTAGAGGCTATGGCCAAAGCTCACGCACTGTGACTAACAACTGATCTATATGACACTTGCATATGACACTTGCACAAAGGATATATTAGTGACACTTTCCATGATTGATTCACCCACATGTCGGATACAGCAACATGATCATGTCTTGACATGCACCTTGACCTTGCTGTCTAGGGGATAAGCCCTCCTCTGGAAGAGGTGTTGAGTAGTTTATTTCAACGCTAGTTTGAAGCAAAATATCAACAATTCCCTGACACTGTTTGCGTGCAGTGGCCTGAAGTGCATTGCCATACTCATCGCCCTGTACATTTTTACATTGGCGCCTGCTCGAAGCAGCATCGCAACAGTTCCCTGATGCACTCTGTATGAAGAATAGACTTGACTGCTTCTCTATGGGCCATTGCTACAGCACCAAGCTTACGGGATTTGCGACTGGCGGATGCTATCACGAGCGGCTTGCTGTTAATTTTCATGTAACAGTCGTCATTATACTCGCAGATATTACTTGTAAGTGTATCGTCGAACTCATTGTTGCTATCAACGCTAGAGCTAAACGTGCATCGGCGAGACAAGCTAGTATAGTTGCTTAGTATTATAGTCGTTGACATCGCGTGGCAAACATAGGTTCTAGATCAAAGGGCGGATCTTTAGTAATACAACAGACGCTTTCGATAAGGTAATCCTGGGGCTTTTCCTCTGTACTTCTTCCATTTCCCTCTCGCCCACGACCGCCAACGCCAGCGTCCTCGTCCACGGAACCGCCAGCGTTGCTTTGCACGCAGCGACCGCTGCAGGGTTTCTTCCTTGGAGAGCCTTTGGAACTGGAATCGACTGCGACCCAGCAGCATTCGACACTTTAGACTAGGGCAGAAGCGGAAGCAAATCTTGGGTTGGAAGACGGGCATTGATGCCTTGCGCGCAATAATCCACGGATGAGTATCGTCTGCAGGACAGGCTCTAGATGACGGGAAAGACCGGCTAAGAGAATATTCAGCGTAACGTGGAAACGCTCCAGATAACGCTGTATCATCTGGATTCTTGGTCATGACGGAAATCCAAGCAGCAAATAAGAAATAGTGCTCCCAGTGCGCCATCAACTTCGCTACTGCGCTGCGGTACCCTCGTCTGCCTAGTACAAATGTAAAGAGGACTTCTCGGCACTGGTGCTTCTTGTGCTCGTATTCGTCCGGCACGATGGTATCCCATAAGCAGTAGTATCTTATGAGGGCTTTCCGGTCGCGCACGTCTACCAGCTGGCATGCCTCCTCGCCCAGTCTGCCAAAGAGATCAGATCGGGCAGCTTCCTTTTGGGAGATGTGAAATGTGATTGTCCGAAAGATGACTGGAATGACCATATTCTTCGCCAGGTCCATAGTCTCTGCCATGACTGCGGCCTGTGGGGAACCATAAAATATACAGTCGAAGGCCCGCAGCTTCATAAAGACCCAGTATATACACAGGCGAGTGTTGTGTTTGGCTGCCCAGGCGAACATGGCTCTCCAGTCTTGCAGCATGCTCTGAAAGTCGACGTCCCATGGGAGCATGGAGTCTGAATCATAGTCACCAGCCGGCAAGTCAATATCCCAAATAGTGAAGCGGCCTGTATTTGGGACTCGCCAGACGCAGTAATCGCCCTGCTTCTCTATGGGCCCGTGCTGAAGTACCAAGTTTCGCGACTCGCGACAAACGGATGCGATGACGGGTGGCTTGCTGTTGATCTTCATTTGATGGTCGTCGTCGCATTCGCAGATGTTTCCGGCAGCCCTATCATCGTACCCATTGAACTCATCCCATTCATCCCACTCATCGTCGCGATCAACGTCGGGGAGAAAGGTACATCTGCGAGGCAAGCTGATGAGGCTGTTTGGGTCGTAGTCATTGATGCGGCGCGGTAGACACAGATTCCAGATCAAAAGGCGGATCTCCGGGGGCAGACGCGGAAAATAGTGGAAATTCTGATGACTAGTAGCAACTGGATGAAGCTGTGGCATCTCTTTTTTTTTGCGAGTTTATTTTGTTAAAGGAGAAGTTGGTAGCATCTAGTTATATCCGGCTGCGCTCGCATCGCGTCGGTTAATTAAAGCAGTGGGGTATTTACAGGGCTCTTAGCGGTCAAGTAAACGAGTTGAATAAGGAGCTTATTACTACTGTTGCAAGAATATATTCTCCGATACCATATAGTACACCAACGGAAAAGGAAATGAGAAACAAAAAAAAATAGCAACATTTCTTCGGTCTGGAAATGCACACATAACCAAATATCTATCTTCAGCCCCTTCCCACAACTGCACGTGGATACTCTTAAAAAATGGCGTGCAAAATGCTGCAGCCTGCTTCGTTTGTTTTGCTTGTTCCTGTGAAACTTGGATGGCGTCAACGCCACTTCTACAGCCGCAAAATATTCTAACCTAAAAATACATCTCCGGCTTGCTTTACTAGTTGCAGCTTGCCACGTTGTGTCCCCGATCCCCTCACTCTGCATATCGTCTGCTCTCAAGAACCCTTTACCCGCCTCTCTAGAGCCAAATCCACAGCGGTTAAGCAAATGCCAAGCGGGCTTATCAGATACTAGGCGGCGATCACGCCGTTTCCCTTATTTCTAACAGCCAACTTAGACCTCTTTGCCCGTGACGGCAAGCCCGTCGTCCCGCCCCTCGGCGCCGTAGCAAGCCGCACCGCTGCCGATCAGCGGTGCAGAATTAAAACAAGCATGGCAGCATAGATAGCTTAACTATGAGACTACGCAGTCGGCATATCTTTCGCGTGCTCCCGCCCGCGTGGCACCGTTGCATCAGAGGCGGGCTGCGAGATCATCTCCGCGGCCAAGAGCCCCTCCGGAGATGCTTCATTCCCCCTGGGCAGCAGAACACGCGAAAAAGAAGCGTGAAGCGTTTTTTTTCTCTGTCAATATTTCAGGGTCTAGCGAAACCGTTCTTACTCGTTTTTTCGGTGACCCAGAAAAAGGGGGGTGTTTCTGCACGACTTGTTGCGTGCTCAACTGGTATTATATGGTCGTAGGGATGCGCCGCATGGTTTAGCGACTTACATTATACCTAGAGCCTTCGTTTTCTTTTCTTTTCTTCTATTTCCGCTCTTTTCCCACCTTCTCTCTGTTTTCTTTCTTTTACCAGACTGGCACAAGATACTACGACTGCGACTCGGTTCACTGCATCTCGACATTAAACAAACACGATGGACCCTGCGCCGTCGCCCGATTCCTCGGCGCCATTGTCGGCACCAAAGTCGACTGGCGAGATTCACACACTTAGTGTTGTTATTACGATTGTAGCCACGCTTTCTGCTACCGGCGCAGCATGGATGATTATGGGTTTTGTTGTATGTTGCGGCTCTCGCCACGATTAGCAACCCCTCCTCTAACACAGAATACAGTTGAACAAGTCTCTCCGAAGTTTCAGACATCAGCTGGTCTTGTAAGTGTTGCGATCGAAACAGACGGTATAATGGCACATAAGCTAACGGCATTGTGTTGCAGAGGACTAGCAGTTAGCGATCTTTGCATGGCGATAAACTTTCTGTCATCCGCGGCAGCGAACCTTAGCGGCAACAATATCGGCTTAGGAAGAATGAAGACGTTCTGCAGCTTCAACGGCTTCATGATTCAAACCTTTGTAGACCAGAGTTTGTCAGCCCAATTCACAAGATACGCGTCCCACAGCTAACCAGTTGCTTTACAGCGGATTATTGGGTGCTTTGCATCGCCGCATGCACATTTATCATGGTCAGCGAACGAAAATCGCTGTCGAATTGGATCCAAACCTATAGAGTCGTTATTTTCGCTATTCCATGGATCTTGTCACTGCTCTGGGCGACACTTGGCCTGTCGCTTGTTGGCTACGGCAGCATCGGTGCTTGTACGTCAATAACCACTTTTTACAATGGAGTCTTTGCTAACCAAATGGGATTAGGGTGCTGGTTTACAAGCGACAAGACACGACTTTTGGTCAACTTTTTGCCAAGATGGATCATCATCGCCCTCATGCTTGCCTTGTACATCCGTCTTTACTTTGTCATTCACCGTGCCCACAAGAACTTTGTGTCCATTGACGATGGCGACTACGAGATGGGCTCTCGATTCAAGTCATCCACTACAGCCACTGTCACTGCAACAGCGACTGGCCCCTCTACACCAACCACGGCCTCTGATGCTCCTGGCGTGGCGCCGAGGAGAAGGGCAATCCGAAGCAAGACAGCCGCTCCAGATTTGCAAAGAGTACGTCAAGGATATGTATATCCTCTTGCTATTGATACTGACTCGTACAGCTCGCCTACCAAATGATGCTGTACCCACTCGTGTATATTCTTGTTTGGTCTCTTCCAACAAGCATTAGAATTTACCAAGCCGTGACGGGAAAATCTGCCCCGTTTACGATTGCTACCATCGATGAGGTACGTCCCATCTACAATAAGAAACCGAGATCGACTACTAACTTGGTAATTTGTAGTCTTGCATCGTTATTCAAGGCCTTCTTGATGCCATTGTTTATGGTAAGTCCAGTTTCACTGGGAGTAAAACAATAACGGCTAACGGTGGACTACAGGGTGCAATGAAAAGACATTTGCGGGATGGAAAGCGGCGTTTACAAGAAAAAAATGTCTTTGATTTACAACTTTTGCTGCGTTATAGATTTCTTTTATAGACGGCAGTGCATCTGTCAACACATGCAGACAATGCCTGCTACTTGCTCAAAATGTTCTCGATAAGATTAGACGGCTCGTCGAAAAAGTCAGCCACAACGATTCCCAGCCTCTTGCCCTTTTTCGTTTCCAAGTATTCATTGACTTGCTGGTTTACGCCGCCTTTGGGAGTGCTGCCATTGCCAATCCCAAGTGCCATTGCTCGTGGTGTCATACTAGGATCATTGAACAAGTGCTCCGAAGACAAAAAGGTAATGAACAAATCATCGGGGGCATTTCCATTAGTAGCAAAGTTCAGGTGAGATACAGACGCCTTGACTTTGATATCAATGTTGTCGGCGGCCGTGACGTTGGTTGCTGGGTCTCCCACTTCATAGTTGTCCTCGATGTACGCCGTCGCGCCAGTGGTGTCGTTGTAGATGAGAGTAATGTTGGCCCCGTTGTCTGTCCATCGGCTAGGTGACAGATGAAGACCTGGGATCTCAATATCTTGCGATGCCGCCAAAAACTCAATATCGAATCGCTTCATGAGCACAATCTTGCCGCGAACTTCGCCAAGCGTGCCAAGCCGGCCCGATTCCTGCCAGATATATTTCTTGGCGGCCGGAGATGTCAGCATGTCAAACATGAGCTGCTCAAACTGCTTATTGTGTGATGCACCCGGAATAGTGCCGCCCTGATACTGAAATGACAGCAACAGTGTCTCTGATGGATGGTGATCCAGCCATGCATAAAAGGCAAACATGAGGTCTTCTATAGACGCCAGCTGTGACGCCTCAACAGCGCCATGCCATATAGTGAGATATGTGCGAGTAGGGTCGAGAGCTGGACGCAAGTCAAAGAATCGAATCCCTGAGTTAAGCATATCTGCTAGAGACTTTTGCTGGCACTGAAAGTCCTGCGGATCGGTAATGTTGTTGTCCACGTAAATGTCCTTCATAAGCGGCAGGGTAAAGTTCCACGTCCCGCTGTCGTGCGTGCCGGGAATGTTCATATGCACCAGGGGCGTACTATCAGATATCTGCTTCATCCATTCCGATGTGCCGCCTTTGGAGGAGAGTGCCGATTCATAGTCGCCAAAGAGCTGCGTGCTATCCTGTAGGATCTTGTCGAGGGCAAAGTCGCGTAGTGAGCGGCACTGTGAGGAGGCGACAGCAATGCCTGCAGCCAGAAGGGCCCTGTAAAGAAACATGATATTCGCGATTTATGGCGTAACTGCCAAAGCCAACCGTTTTTTGTCAACTATTGCAATTGTCCAGAGGAGAGGGGTAGATGGTTGTATTTAGCCAGAAGTGGCACTATTGAGCGAATCCCAGACCTCCGTTGTTGTTGCGCCAATAGCGGGCTAACCTATAGCCACGTTTTTAATATTTTAGATGAGAACCAAAGCCCCGAAACCACAATTAAGTCTTGGTATATTTAGGTAGCATTTGGCATATTAAATATTTTAATATGATCCTGTGAAAGATTTATCACTACGAATATTGTTTTTACTAGTATTTTGCTCTTGGGTTCTGAAAGTGCTGATTAGATATTCCACAAGAACGATAAGTCCTTGCGGTAAAGCGTGAGGTGTAAGTCGTGCAATAATAAAGTTCTAAGGGTTGTTTGCTGAGAACAAGTACTACAACTAATAATTGTTTGCAAAATGTTTGCTTCAACTATAGATATATATTTAAAAATAGGAGCATCGCTTTCAGCAGCTTTCAGCTAGTTGTGTTGACGCGTAACGTACGTACAATAGTTTCTAAGCACAGCGCAAACATGATGAATCATGAAACAAAAATTGGTATTACTTCATTCTTGGGATATCAAAAACTACAACAGATCCGTTAAACCCTCAATGGGCTAGGAAACAAATCAATACCACTTGTCAAGACCAAAGTATCCCTTGGCAGGCAAGTCGGGAAGCAAGACAAAAGGAATGTCGCCACCGCCGCCATCCAACGTGCCAGAGTTGACAGTATTACCCCACCAGTTGACATCGACTTCCTTCCACTGCACGGCAAAGAAGATGATGATGGCAGAAAAGGCCAGACCGCCGGTGAAGCCAGCAGAGGTAACAAAGGTGTACTTCTCCCACCAGGCCGTCTTGTATCTCTTGAGGTACCACATGAAGACGAAGCCAAAGTAGGCCGGTGTGAGGTAGTAGTTGAAGTTGTATGGCCAGTTGAGGAAGCCGATGAGGATGAGAGAGGGGTGGACATTCTTGAGCCACGACAAGGGAGTGAAGAGAGCGGCGTTGACGACGTTGAATACGCCAGAGGGCAGGGCTGACTTGGCAGCATCACGAATGCGTGTGCCCATGCGCTTTCCAGTCCACCAGACAAGAGCAAGAAGGAATCCAAAGAGGAAGCAGTACTGCATAACGGGGTAGATTTGGCTAAAGACACGCTGGGGACCAATGGCGCCCTAGTAATATTGAGTTAGCATAGAACGAATATTAAGATAACAAACAGAGCGACTTACCCAAACAACAGAGGCAGAGAAAAAGGTGATGGAACTGGCATTGCAAGTGAATTTTTGGGCTTGGTCAGGGGTGCAGATTCCCTCAATGCTCGTGTCGACAAAGTTAACAGTGGCATAGCAGATCAGGGCAGTGATAACGGCGCTGATGACTTGACCACGGAACATGGATCGGGGAGGAATCTTTGCATAGCAGCCCATCTTTTGGTCACTGACGTAGGTATCTGTCTGTCCAGCAATGTTGTATCCGAAGGCCTTGACAAACATGAGGGCCTCGGGGCGGCCAGGAAGGGCGTAACCAACAACAAGCTCAGTCAAGACGTTCAAGCCGGCTGTGGTTCCTGAGATGGCATAGAGGTACGTCATTGGCACCATGAAGACAAGGTTGAGGGCAATGACGAAGAAGATGGTCCAGACGGGGGTATCTAACTCTGTCCAGTGGGTGAGGATGATGATGGAAAAGATGAAGGCAATAAAGGCAATCATCAGGAACCACCAATCGGGAACTTCTGCGTAGTTGCGCATCATGTTCGTGAACGGGTTGTCAAATTCATCGTAAATAGACTCATCAAACGACGTCATGTCGTAGATGGCACGACCGGCCTCCTTGAATCGGAACGTCACGAGGTTCTTGAGGACAAGGAATGTGGTTCGCAGGGTGCTCTTAACCGTGTTGACCATGGCGCGCATCATAGCCTTGGTAGCGCGGAGGAGAGGACGCCAGGCATCCAGGCAGATGAAGGCCATGGTAAAGGGGTAGTAGGCAAAGAAGGCACCGTAGACAGCCAGATTGGAGGCAGCGTAGTAGGGAGGCGAATACTCTTCGTAAGCTGTCTGGTTGACAATAGCAGTGCCGGGGTACAACACCTTGCTGATCTCGTAGCGACCACCCGTGTTGTTGAAGATGTGCGAGCTGTTGATGGGCAGGTAGCCGGACCAGTTGACGTTGTTGTAGTAGAGAGCCAGGATGATCAGGGCACTGAGAAGCGAGCCAAACGCCTGCTGCATTGTAGAGAAGAAGGGTGTCTGAAGAGGCTGGACAAGCAGCGACGCAACGTTCCAGTCAAAGGTAGGAATAGGGTTGAGGCCCAGGCCCTGGGCTCCGCCAGTGACGACGTTGAGGTTGAAGTTGTTGGGTGCAATCCAGCACATCCAAGCAAAGGTGCTCAGCGCGGTAAACAGGTAGCCGGGAATCCAGAAGTACACGAACATGCCGACAAAGCAGATGAAGAACCAGCGGTAGCGGCTGATGCTCCAGCCGTGAATGCGAGCTTTTGTCTCGGGGACGAGAAGAGCGCGGTTGAGCGCAACCGTGGGGAGAATAGACGGCCAGATAGCCTCAATGGGGTACACGGCAAAACGTCTCATCAAGCCAGCGAAACCCAGACCCATGAGCTGTGTGGAAAGGAGCAGGAGGATCTCGTAGCCAGGGGTCAACCACTTGTCCTTGTACAGAACATCCTGGGTCTGGATATTGTAGAAGCAGTAGGCCGTAGTGACACTGACGTTGACAATGACGGTAGCAAGCATCTGTTCCTTGTAGGTCCATGGACCAGGGTTCAGCGACACGCGTTTGCCGCCCACAGTAAAGCCCCAATCGGGCAGAACAAGCGCCAGGGCGAGACCGCAAGGGTACAGAAGCAGCTGGATGACAGGCGAGGTGATGGTGATGTTGGGGTAGCGGGACATGAAGAGGCCGTTGGTGAACTGCGCAATAATGGCCCAGACGTAGCCGAGGAAATGGGCTCGCAGCGTCTCACAGGGAATGTCGACGTCGTCCTTGGGCTCAGTGACGGCGCGCACCTCGGGGTATGGCGAGTAGAACTTGTTGAGCGCGGCCTCCGTCTTGATCTCCAGACGCCAGTCGATTTCCTTTTGTCCAGGTGCAGGGCCCTCGATCAGCGACTGCATCTTTTCGCGGGTCAGCGCGGGGAAGTTGTAGTCGTAGCGGTGGTAGTCGAGCATTTCTTCGAGGATCTGGCGCGCCTCCTCTACGGAAAGCTCGCCGACCTTGTCCATGATTTCCTGGAGATCTTCCTTGGGTGCTAGGCCGTCGGGGCCATCACCGCCAAACCTGGTGGCAATGTGCTCCAGTTCGGGATCATAGCTTTCAATCTGCTCAGCATCATGGACCTTCTCAGCATCATGGGTGACAGTTCGTTGGGCATGGATCTCCTCGCGGCTGTCACTGCCCTCATGGTGAGTGACAGCCGCGACATGCGGCTCAATGTCCTTTGGTTCGTGGGACATGGTGGTGGTGGTGGTGGTGGCGGTGTGTATATCTCTCCCGATATGCAAGCCTCAACGTGTAAGTCGGAAGGGAGGGGGAGGGGGGAAGGGGAGGACGTTCACGGGAGGCGCACTACCAAGACTCTTGGCTGTGTAGCGAACGCAGCATGGTATTATATACCTTACTTGGCGAGATGGCGTTAGCGTTTCGGCCGTTGTGGTGTTGACTCGGTCATTCTCTGAGCCCCAGAAACGCCTTAGCTCACTAGCACGCATTTTGCATTCATCCCATCTCCACCACCATTGTTCTCGTGAAATGAACGAAGGAACGAACAGACGCGAAAAACAAAAGATCCCCTTGCCACAGAGCCAGGCTGTAGTGTGCCTCGGATATTCCTACGTAAGAGGAATCTGATTCTCATGTAATAGAAAGCGGGGATTAGCACGCTACAGGGGCGCCCCCTTCCTTGTGGCGTCCGCCTCATGGACAAGGCGGGCGGCAGCTCCTGCGCTGCTGTTGGCTGGCTACTGCATGGACAGCACTGTCTTCGACACGCGACTACCGGTAGGGTAATAGTGTGTACTGCGCTGCGGGGAATAGTCTTCAATAGCCTCATCTGGCACGCTCCGCACGGGGAATGCCTCGTCCGGTGGAGTTGCAGCTGGAGAATTAGTGTCAAGTAAAAGCTGGGGAACTTCTGTTGAGGCTTGCTTGGCGCTAGCACATCACTACCGGAATTGGTCACGGGAGGGCTTTCTCTGCAGGACTTTTGGCGAATGGCACGGACGGACTCCCCAGAACGAGAGCCTAATTGGGAGCCATCGCAAGCCGAGATTGCGGGTGATCGCTCGTGTTGCTCGTAGTTGTCCCTGTTGTTTGGCGGCCGATGCCCTTTGCCCCTTGGGACAGACTTCTTGGTTTTTAGGATGTTCGCCGAGGCTCAGCGACGATCAGCGATGTAAAAAGTCTATTTCCTCTGGTTGTATTAATCGTAAGATGAAAGGGAATCTTGCCTCGAGCCATGCATTGCAAAGCAGTTAATCGTAATCGGCCGGGCAGTTTACTGGACCACTAGTCACTGGGCCTCTAGTAACTGGACCACTAGTAGCACCATGGAACTTTCGACGGAAATATTACAACATTACTGCATGGCAAAACTTCCGACGAAAGCCGTGCCCTTAGTGGCGGGTACTGTAGCCCAACCTGCAAGCGACATCGCTCTCCCGGCGAGGCTTCAGCAGAGAATGTCACCATGTCACTATGGCGCCATAGACGACTAATGCATAGCGGCACGTTGAACCATGCGCTTGCCCGTCGTGTCGGAACCAAATGGGTTGGTTTTGTTGGTGATGGGAGGTGGCGCTTCCTGTTGGTTGGACATGATAGCCTCAAGCGCCCGCGACACCTGTCAAAAAGACATGATCAATTTTGCGGAGAAGCACTAGTTTCCAAGTGTCATTCTAAATGCCGTCTCATCCGTCTTGGTATGCTGGATAACTGGCTCTGAGGCCCTCAGCCTGGCCTTTAGTCATGAATACCGTGAGATTGTGGCTAATGGAGGCGCACACTAGCCAGGCAAAAGTCCCTGCGCCATGCGAACGCCATTCCTTTTTATCAAGTATCTAGACCTTCCATTCAGGGTCGCTGGTCCAGGCGACCGTGGCACGCAGCTCCATGTGATGTACGCCAAGAGAGAGAACCTTTGCCTTGGTGGTATGAGTGAGCGCCAGAGATGGTTTGTGTTGGCGTCGTTCCACCAACAACAGAGAGCAAGTGTCGCGAACGCGAGCAGCTGAATTGTATGCAATTAGCTAAAAGTTTTCCAACGGTATCGGTGGCAAAATATCTTGTATCATTACAACTTCTGGTTGAGTCGAAGGGACTGCCTGGGCGACAACGCTGTCCCAATTGGCTGTAAGTGCTTGTGCAAGAGTAGTGTTCAAATGGCATTATGGAAATGGACTGAATACCAGAAAGAGTTATACGAAGAGTGATGTTATACCGTGGTATGAATAAGCAAACGGTGATTCGTGCATAAATGCAAGCTGTTCACAAATTTTGCCCCCCTGAGAAGCCATACCGACCTAGTATACCGCAGTTTCTTACTTCCATCAACCTCTTTGTTCGTCGTGTTTTCTTATTAGACATCTCGTTCATTACTTTACTTAATAGATCCAGCTATGTAATTTCAGGCTTACGAGGGGCCTTCGAAATATTCTCAAAAATGGACTACTTGCTTTCGCCAACCCCCCCGCCTTTCGCCGCCAGAGAACCCAGGTAAAATCTGCATACGAACACAATACCTTTTTGGAAAACTCGTCATAATAGGTATACAATACAAAATCTATCCAATCTCACTCCCCCATCCGAATCAATTGATGCAAACGAATTGATGCCGAACGAAACAAAACTAGTACTGTTGACACAATGCCCGATGCGAAAGCAATTGAGGTATTTTAACTTGATCTCGGGAGCGCAAAATTCACGAGGCAGGTTTCGAACCCAATTCACGATCAATAGTAACCGACGAATAAAATAATACATATTAAGACGGCATTATTACATCCTTGGAAAGACCGTTATTCAAGAGCTCCTCTGATCTGAAGCAGGCTATACAACTATTCTCTAGACTTTTTCGTTCGTAGACGGAGTGAAGTTGCCATTGTACCCTGCACGCATTGGTATATTTAGTTACATAATAAATATGGCAAAGCTCAACAATTTTTATACCAGTAATTCAGGCAATATATTCATATCGCGAATGACCAGGACTGATTGACAAGGTGAGGCGTGCCTCACGTATACAGTGACGCAACGCACGCACCGTCCGCGCAAAACAAAGAACGGTCGTCGTGAATGCCCACCGTTACAGGCTCTAATTCATTCAACTATATAACAACACCACTATTGTCGCTAAAATTTTAGAACCCATCTTAATTTTTACGACTATACTTATTCTTCGCTTAATTGTCTAAATGTCGCCACCAATAGCTGCGTGCCAGCACACACGACTGCATCTCGACGTCAGTGCAAACACAAAACAATGCGGCTTCAAGCGACCATCCAAACAGCAGCGTATTGCTGCAGCACGCCTACATGATACACCTACAGCAGAAAGTCTACTAACACCAATTCATCTTTTTGATGATCTAAACACATTTCCTGCGCCATTGGTACTTCCAGATGACGATCTTGATATTGATCCTGATTGGCCGCCTCAGAGTGTCAAGGAATGGCATGATGAAGAAGAGCGCAATCCTGTGACGCCGAAGAGAAAGACTATTTATCTTGTATCACCGCCATCGATTTCGAAAGAAATGGCCAAGATGAAAGACTGGATATCGCCTCAGACGACAGTTGCGTCAACAGGCTCTCAGCAGCTAAAAGTGGCTGATCTACAAAAGTACATCAGCGCATTTTATCACGGTATGACTGTCAAAATCTTGAATAAACCCTTCTCTTGGAGACAGTGGCATGAAGATGATGCAAAGAAGAGCAAAAGCTATGATGGGAGGCTGCTCAGATTGAACCAACACGCTCTCATCGGTCTACAGACACCGCAAAACACAATGGTGGGGATCCAATGCCGTCTATCGCCCGATGAGGTTGCCATGCAGGTCAATTTGGACAATGTTCTTGATGCACTGGCAGAAAATGTTCCTTCTGATGCATATGCGATTATGATGCTGCTCGACATCGACATGTATGAGGGTGACGACGACGTCTTTACCGGCGGCCGCGCCTACGGGGCCTCGCGTATTGCTGTTGTTTCCTCTTTTAGGGATAATCCGATGCATTCTTATTCCTCGCAGAGTCTTTTGCACAGATGGCCTGTCTCCCATTCTCAGCGATACGTCCCATCACTTTGCAGAGGAATAGCCGCCGGCAAAACGCCACCTCAGCCGTCCTCGGGCGCAATGAAAGGTGCTCTGGATGCTGTGGTAGCCTTACCGCCGAAGGAGCCTACAGCAAAGGGTGCATATATAGAGTGGCTTGGAAGAGTTGCCCAAACCATGGCGCATGAGCTGGGCCATTGCTTTGGCCTGGACCACTGTGTCTACTATGCCTGCGCCATGCAGGGCTGTGCTTCCAGCGCAGAGGCACTGCGGCAGCCACCATATCTATGCCCAGTGTGTCTTGAGAAAGTTGCTACCGCAATTGGTGGTGTTTTAGTCAAAGGGTGGGAAAATCATCAAGTCCGACAGCGATATATTCAGAACCGCTATAGTGCTATTAGAGATAGTTGTCAGTTGTGGAAAGAGCAAACTGTAAACGCATTTTGGGTCGGCCAGCGGGCGTGGTTAGACGATATTATTTTGCCATAAATAAGAACGAGAAATATTAAACTAAGATTGAATTCAGTGTACAATTTTCAATAAATGTTCCGTTCGCGGAGCTATGCGTGGCGAGGGGTGAAAGCAAAGGGAAGAGTGTTTGTAGTGGGGTTAAGACATTTCCCAATTACCCCTGACTGCAACTTGTAGCCGCCCACTCTCCGGATCGATTTCCATTCTCATTGAAATTTACGCATCTTTGTATTACATCTATCAAGAATTTGTTGTCCGCTAGGTCTTGTACCTTTGCCGCCAAAATGGCAGTCAATCTGGATACAGATACGCTTGATAAGCTCAACTCCGAAGAGTCTGTCGCTCTTCACAAACTGATGGACACGTTGACCTCATGCGGTGTTGGAAAGCTTGTTGATCTCCCTCAAATCATTGTTGTGGGTGGCCAGTCCGCAGGCAAGTCATCTGTTCTGGAAGCCATCTCGCGTGTCAAGTTCCCTGTTGCGGGTGGTATCTGCACTCGCTTCGCTACAGAAATCATCCTCCGCGAAGCCGACAAACCCCGGGTGGAGGTTAGCGTCAGGTTCCATGATCAGACCAAAACTCCCAAGTTCTTCGAGAGGTCTGGATTCAGTGAAGATGATTTAGCGGAAATTATTGAGGAGGCCAGATCTTGCATGGGCATTTCCAAAAGCAGCAGAGAGTTTTCAAAAGATGTCTTACGTCTTGTTATTGAGGGGCCAAAGATGTACCCTTTGACACTTGTGGACTTGCCTGGTATCTTCCAGGTTGATACTGGTGACCAGTCTCTCCAGGGAAAGGAGGTCGTGGACCAGTTATTGGACTCCTACATGAAGCAAAAGAATAGCATCATGTTGGTGGTTGTCGAGGCCAACGGCCAGATCGCGTGTCATACAGCTCTCGCCAGAGTGAAAGCCCACGATCCCAAGCGTGAGAGGACAATGGGAGTTATTACAAAACCGGACCTTGCCGCCAGGGGATACACGGAGAACTCCCACATTGAACTGGCCAAGAATCAAGAACCTTCGCACAAGCTCAAGCTGGGCTGGCATGTGCTACGCAACCGAGCTGAGGACGAGGCGGATTTAGATATGGACGCGCGCGATGCCGCCGAGGAAGCCTTTTTCCAATCATCAGCTTGGAAAACCATTGTGCAAAAGGATCGCGGAATTGCCAGTCTACGCAAAAAGCTCAGCAAGGAGTTGTACAACCACATCCGCAAGAATCTCCCCAGCGTCATTGAAGACATCGAGACTAAGCTCGGAGAGAGGCAGGCTGATTTGAACAAATTTGGGTTAGGTCGATCCAGTATCCAAGATATGAGATCTTTCCTCCTTCAGATTGCTAGCGAGTTCCAACGCCTTGCCAGAGATGGCATCACAGGCTCCTATTCCGACTCCTTTTTTGGTCACGTTGCCAAACCTCAGAACAGACTTCGCGCTGATCTCAAGAGTTTCTACCGTGCCTTTGAGTATAACATGAAGTCGAGCGGCCACACTTTCAATATCAAGGGGCTAGACGGTGACAACGATGACAATGACAATGAGTCTAGTGAAGAAGAAGACGACGAAGACGAGGATAGCGAAGAAAATGATACTAAACCCAGTGACATGCTAGCAACTGTTGCCGACTTTCTGGCTACTCACCCGTTGAGCCCTGAGCTTCCTTCTCCTACACGTATGGACCGCAAGGAAATGAACGCGTGGCTGGAGAAGTATGCTGTCAACAGTGTTGGACGTGAGCTGCCAGGCATATGCAACAGCGATCTTGTCATCAAGCTGTTTCAGTGGCAAGCTCGGCCATGGGAGGACATTGCTCGCTCCCATATCAACGGCATCATGGACGTGGCCAAAGACTTTGTCGAAGAGATGTTCCTGAAAATCGTCGGCCGAGGAGACGCTTATACTACCATGGAGGGTCTACTGAGCGAGTTTGTTGATCCCTTTTTCGAGGAGAAGGAGATGCGTCTGGAGACGGCGCTGGCGGATATCCTCTGGCCGTACAAGGAAGGCTATGCGGTGCCGCTGGATGAAGAGTTTCGCGAGATTCTCTCCAATTGGCGAATCCAACGTGTTGCCGCAAAGCTCCAGAAGATGCCTGTTAACGAGGTCCAGGATGAAAGGACCCAGCGGGTGATGAAATCCGAGGGTGCAACCATGCATATGGCCAAGATGTTGAGTGTCTCGGCTAACAGTGGCACCTTTGCTACCGAGGAGGCTATTCAGATGATGCAAGCTTACTATGAGGTACATTGTTTCTTTCCTTCGTTTTCCTCTTTGGTCTAAGCTAACTGTGTAATACATAGATGTCTCGCCGAACATATACAGACAACATCATCAACCTCGCTGTAGAGCGATGCCTTGTCTATGACCTACCCAACCTATTCAGTCCTCTCAAAGTCGGACAGTTGACTGATGAGAAGATCATGGAGCTTGCCGCAGAGTCTCAGGACGCACAAGCTCAGCGTGCGCAGCTCACACAGGAGGTTGCCACGCTACGAAAGGGCCTGGAAAAGTGCCGACGATGGCGTCCTCGCAGTGATCCTGGACAACCGCAGCCTCGGGCTACCAAGAAGATTACCAAGGAATCCACGTCGTCCGTCAAAGCTATCATGGCTGCTCCTAGTTCAAGCAGTACCTTGACAACCCAGCAGCAGCAGCAACTTCCCCTTGGTAAGGTTGCTGTCCCTGGCAGCAGCCTCTTTGCAACGCTTATTACCAAGAAAATACCCGACGAGAGTAGCTTATTTGTGAATCCAACTCCAGTTCACACACCGGAGCCTCCTACGAAATCTACACCTCCAGCAACCATCTCAACACCAAAACAAGGCACCAAAAGCCAGCAGATTGTAAACCAGCCCGTCACAAATGCCTCTGGGAGTCTTTTCGGGCCCAAACAACCTGCCACTAGTACACTTTTTAGTACCAAACCAGCTGCCACTAGTACACCTTTTAGTATTAACACTAGCTCTGGCTTCTCATTCAGCACACCGCCACCTATTACTGGTCAGGTGCAGTCTAAGCCGGCGCCAGGCGCTGGCCTCGGTGCTATAAGCCTGTTCAGCAAGAGTAACAATCCGGCAAAAGGGTAAGGTTTGTAGCCCCATTCAAAAGTCTAAGCAAGAGAGTTATTAACCATGTGGGAGCAGGTCCAACTGGGTGCATCACCGCGAAAGAGAGTCAAATTCTTGCGACACCTCGCTGGAGTTTAACCATATTTGTGCCCATAAGCAATTCGAAAATGTTTCACCAGAGGAGTTGCGGCTGTCTGGGTCTACCGATAGTACGATACCGTATCGCGACCATAGTCAAGTAGAGCAGAGCGAGCAGAGCGAGCAGGAAGGTCATGGCCGTCGTCGCAACAGAAGTAGGCGCAGGAGACGAAGCTCGTAGATGAAGTTTATCTCACATACACCTGGATGTATGTGGTTAGTGAATTGAAGTAATAGCTGAAAAGGGTATATCTGGCTAGCGAATTGGAATTGGCAAATTTATGAAACAATCTATGTACATAGGATGGATATTTCCCGTGCTTCCCTGCCTCATTAGTCGAACTGGAGGATGTCTTCCATTGCATCAGGATCCGATGGCGGTCTGACAGTCGTTCCAACTGCCGTCCCCAATAAATTCAAGGCGTCGATGTATTCCTCATTATGTGGTACGCTGACAGCAGTTCGCTGAGATAAATGAGGCGTGTCATTTGATATTGAAGGTGCTGCCGTGGATCCTGTCCACTGATGTGACGCAGGTAGTTCAAAAAGCCCAACGTCTGTTGCAGAGCCATTCTCTGGGTAGACGAAAATGTCTTTCCATTCCATCCACGGTTCGAAGTCCGTATCCGGGTTAGGACTCACGGTTACCATAGGTGAACCCTCTTTGTTCCCGTTAGGCTGCTCGAAGCTCTGCATCGTGCGTGGTACCGCCGTTTGAAAAAAGTTCATAACATGCGCTTGTACCACGGCTCCTAGACCGGTGAGTTCGACTGGGAGGCCATAAGAAGCAATAAACTTGTTGTATTCGTGTGGAAGTTGCTTTATCAGGTGATCCTGTAGTACGCTCAGGTTTGGTGCCACCAATCGTTCTGAGATGTAATGATCAGCAGGCAAATCCTCGCCAGGGCAGCAAATCTGAAAGATATCATTCCATTGATCGTGTTGACTCTTGGTCTGATCGATGCGTTTCCTGAGTTTCCCTTTTTGCACCTCATTAAGACGCCCTGCCCAGGATGGTGGTCGTTCTTGTACTAGACATGTCTCTTGCTGGCAGTGTACATTTCGATCAGCTGCTTTTTTGAACACCTTGAAGCAAACAGTGCAATGAATTGGGGTTTCGTGTTTTCGCTGGATGTGGCATTTGAGACGATGTATAGCGTCGAACTTTCGGTCTCTGCAGTCTTTATAACGGACAGGATCTGATTTGTAAAATGTGCAGGCAAAGGAGCGGCTTGTTTCCTCTTCCTCGGTGCCGGTGATCGTATTTGGCGATCGTTTTTTGCGGCCGTTTCCATCACCGTTTCTATTGTTGACGCCACCACGGCGCGCCCTTTTTTGTTGTCCTTTGTCGCTCTGTTGACTGCTTTGTTGAGTAGACGCTTGTGAAGCCCTGCTTGACTCCCCGTTTGCGTGCTTGCGAATAGGGCCAATGCCGTAATCATAAGGTCTGACTACTCCTCGCGACTTCGCAAAGGCAGTCAAGAGTCTCCATAATACCAATGCCCTTGTTTGTAGTTTTGGTCTGGGCTTGCACAGGCTGGCAGTTGCGTTGTCGCTGCACATGAAGGGATACACGGCTTCATCTCCAAAAGAGAGGTCCATAGGAAACAATGGCTGCTGGTCATTGATTGTCATGTTTGGTGCCGTGAGTTGCCTTATGGCCGTACCGAAAGTATCCCATTCTCCGGTAAGGTTTTGAGCAGAAGCATACGACCACTCAAGGCCCGGTACAGAAAGGCAAGGTCCAAGCACGGCTGACGTGGGCAAGAGTCCAAGGCCAGCATCGTTACGTCCAATCAAACAAGCGTTGGGTATAGGCTGTTGTAGCTTGCGCCTCTTCTGGTGGTTTTGGTGATTTGCAATCGTAGTATTGCGATTCACACGATTTCGTAGTGAGGTGGTTTTGTAGCGAGCATACTGGTTGGGGTCAAGGTGGCTCCCAAAGCGCTGCCCATCACGGCCCCGTATTAAATAGGGCAGCGTGACCGAGCCACTATCTTCCCGTTAGCGTATGTTTATAATCATTGACTATACAAGTGGTAATAACATACTTATTAGCAAGTCGCTGAGCTGACTGGGCAAGATACCCCGAGGGCAGCACAGCACTCGTTTGGCAACCGCTGCCAATGCCTGGTATGGCTGTGTACTCGCCACTAATGTGGCGTGGAAGAGGCAAGGCGTCTGACTCGTAGAGCCTTGCGGTCGCCTCGTGCGAACTTTGTAGTGGTTCTGCTGAAAGAGTCTGGTCGTCTGACACGACTTGAATATTCATGTTCATTCAATCAAAATATATTTGCGTGCACGTTGCGTATTTGGAACTTGGCTGGTATATGGACAATGTTGGGTATACTTCGATGTTTCGATCGTAAGTTTCTGATGCGCTAAGACCAGCGGGCGCAGCGGTTAATATTGGGGTTGCTACTGTTGCCGAAACAAAGGCGGGGGAGCTTCAGGAAAAGAGTGCCCAGAGGTGCGCTTTTGCGGCACTAAAAGAACGCTCTTCGGGGGGTTTCTTTTCTCTTTGTGGCTGAGCGGCCGCCAACAACGCACGTCTCTCGGGCGGCTGAACTTATATCCAACCAATAGTAGCTGCAGCAGCTACTGCAGCGATCCCAGTAATACGAAACGGGTAGGCCAAGAGTGGAAAACAAGCCAAGGTCGTGAATCTCGATCACTCCCGGAACTTTATTGGTGGTGGCGCAGACTGTGTTTCACCGCTCAATCGTCTGAATTGGCAAGATATAATGACGTATATGTACACACATTTATTTCATAATACTATTCATTGTGTATAACCTATACATCATCAAGATCTTGTACCAACGGATCAAATGGGGCTTGCTGGCCTGTTCCCGTGCCACAGTGTGCCAAGTAGTACTCAAAATCTCCGTAGTCCATCATTCTACCAATCTCATCGGATGTCTCTGTAACTTCATGAGATACCAGTTGCATGGTTACTTGTTGTGGTAAAGGTTGGTCTGAGATATTTGCTGAAGAAGACGCAGAAATCGTTTGTCCTAGAGGTGGCAGTGCCACAGAGACGAAGCTTGACTCTTCCGAATCTGAAATCGGAATATTTTCTCTCCGTTGTTCTGCGCGTTGCAAGATTCGCTCTACTGCCTGTTCAAAAAGGTTTGTTGAAAACGCTTGTAGCACATCCTCTCTGCCAACCAAATCGGCAGGTAAGCCTGGTGCTACAAATCGGCGATATTCGGCTGGCCACTGTTGGTTCATGTATTCTTGCAGTGCACTCAGCTCTTCCGATATCAGTCCATCGCAAAGGTACGGGCTAGCTGGCACTGGAGAGTCGGGAAATAGAACCTTGTACAGCTCATTCCACTGCTCTCTCTGGGTCAAGCGCTGATCGACACGCCTCATAACCCTCTCTTCCAATTCTGGATACATACACTCGGCAAAAACCTTTGTTGGCTGCCTTTCGCACAACTGTTGTCGATAGTGCTCATCTCTGTCGTTCTCTCTGGTAAATTCTGTAAAGCAAATTACGCAATGAATCGGAGGGCGATGACATCGCTTCAAGTGAGCTTTGAGCCGATGGATTTCGTAGAGCTGCTTTGATCGACAAGATTTATACGACAGTGGCTTCCATTTGTAATATGGACAGGCGAGGAGTTTGCTTTCGCCACTCGGGCCATTGGCCTTGCTCTTTGGGTTTCGGCGCCGGCCGCTGCCCTCACCGTTGTTGTGATCGTCGTCACCCGATCGTTTCCGTTTAGATTGTTCATTGCTTGATCGACGACTCCGTTGTGTAGTGGGTGTCTGTAGAGTTCTATCGGATGGTCCTCCATTTGCATGATTCGTGGTATTGTCAGCGTACTCTGTGAAACTGAACGCGCCTCGGGAGCGTGCAAAAGCGTTCAGGAGTACGAATAACGCCTGTGAACGCAGGGACTCGGGGATGTGCTGGTCGAGATTAATGTCTTGAGTGCTGCAAATAGACATGGACTCGTCACAGCTTGAAGGCGCGAGGCTGGACACAGCTGATGAACCTGAGCGTAGACGACTCGGTGTCAGACGATCGTCCTCGGTTTCATCCACCTTGCTCAACAGGCTTGAGACCCCTTGCCACCATTCAAACCCACTGGCTGCGTTCTCCCTGCCAGTGGATCCTCGGCTCGTACGTTGAGCAATAGTGCCGCTCTCTGCATCAGGAGAAGTTGCAACTGTTGAACCTTTCGCGTCCAATAGCCTGATTTCGGGGGCCTTGGATGTAGTGTTGTCGTGCTTGATCTTGGTATGCTTTGGACCACCACCTGTTTTCTTTGTATCTGGTGCATCCTGAGAGCAGGCACAACTCACTCCAGCATTTAGTGTTAAACACTGAAAACACCTCCACAAGCCTGAGAAATCTTCTTCATTTTCTGCCGGAATTAGCCTTCCGTGTCCTTCTATGGTTTCTTTATGAAAGTCACGAAGGTGGTCTCGAAAACGTTCCCGACGGTGGAAGGCTTCCAAGCGACTAGGACAAGACGCATAGTCGCACCAATAGTGTTGTATCTTAGATTCAGGTGGTTCATGGTCGTTCTTATAGTGTCGGCGTAAATCGACTTCTCGCCTGAAAGGTTTCGCATAGCAAAACTGATGATAACAATAAAGGGAGGCAGGATGTCTGTAACAGCATTAGCTATTTAGCATTTACACATCGATGCAATTCCAGTGGCTGCTCCTTACTCCTCTATATATCGCTTTGGGACGTCTTTGGATGGTGTAGGAGGTATATAGTGTTCAACGCCAACGTCTAACGCTTCAAAGGACTCGGTCCTCTCATCACGCGCGAGGCTCAATGCGCTTAGACTGTGCGCCTCTCTCACTAAATCCAACTTCTCTCGGATCGTATTGCGCCTCATGTAATGACGATCCATAACAAAATTGGTGAGTAAAAAATGTGTTCGTTTGTTGTTAAGTCAAAGTCAAAGTTGTTTAGTAAATGTAGCATTAGCAATAGCGAGCAGACAATGGGACAGCAGTCGAGGAAGCCCAAAATATACTGTTGAAGGACTGCGGAGTGATGGATCTCCATCGATCCTCACGACTCAAACACTTAAGTCGTCACTCCAAAAATCTTCACACATTGGCGTGGTGTACTTCTCGTGGCTGTGCGGCCTGCAACTCGGTACCGCTTGCCCCTCTTGGGCGTCATGCAAGCTTCATGCAGCCAGCTACAGTAGCTTAGCTACCTGCAGCTTTTAGTGACAGTGGCTCCGGCATTTGCAGTGGGAATAGTACCATTATAGAAGGTGGTTTATCCCTATGCACACCATCAGCAAACATCGTGGCGCTGCATCGCCCCTTCACGCTATACTCTCATCTTCACCGCTTTGCCGTGCTGGCTGCTTTGCTTCAATATGGCGAGTCAGGCTCATGCATGGCAATCAATCGATTATCTACGTCTACCTGCTAATTACGTGCGATTTCCGTCTTCGTCTTGCTGCGCCTCGCTAGACTCTACATCGGAGGTGTCGTCTTCTTTGGCTAGCGTCTGCTTGCCGTTGAGCTTCGGGTTGCGGATGCTCAGAGAAAACAGAATAAGCGGGATACACAGGCAGATACCAGTGATGGTAAGCATCTTCTGAATATACTGATAAGAAGATACCATGGCATCTCTCTCCGGGGTTCCAATAGGATACTGGGTAATCACCGACAAGGGCATGCCGTAGGCTTCCTCCAAAAGAGTCGCATTTACGGATGCAAGCCGGCGATCCAGCTCTTGCGGGAGCAGCTGGGTCCACAGAGCGCCCGAGATGGCGTTTCCAAGTGCCGATCCGATATTGTAGGTAGCCAGGTAAATACCCGTCATGACTGCGACATTTTCGTGCTTGACACCAACTTGGAGGGAAGCTTGGGCTGTGTAAGGGAACATGCCGCCGGCAAATCCAAGCAGGCATTGCGCCCCAATGACTCCGGCACGGCTGCTGTCACTCGCCCCGCCACGGTAGTGAATTAAAAGACCAAAGGCAACCATGAAGAGACAGGTACCAATGACGATGAAGATTTTGAGACGGCGGACCTTGAAGACGACCAGTCCAAGAAGCGGTCCGACAATGACACTGACGAACGAGTACAACAAAGAAACACGGTTGGCTGTAATGACGTCAAAGTCAAAGGCAACCTGAAGGACAGTCCAGAGATAATCGCCCTGCATGGTCCAGGCAAAGTTGAGGAAACAGGCGATACCAAGGGCGCCCCAGACGCTCCTGTCCTTGATCAGCTTGAAGGGAACCAAGGGATGAGGCGCTCGGAGTTCCCATAGAATAAACACTGGGATACAGAGAACGCCAATGACTAGAGGCGCAATGATGGAGCCCTTCTTCCAATTGGCAGACGTGCCGCCAGCGAGAGTGAGGGGTGCCAGAATCAGAGCAAACACAGCAATGACAAGGATGATGCCAACGACATCAAGCACCCAGAACAGTTGAACGGCAAGGTTTCCAAAGCCCAGCATTTGGAAAGACGAGCGATAGTTTGTCAAAAGACCAAGCTTGTGGGCTCGGCGCGTAACAATGCTGAGGCTGATGATCAGAGGCATAGAGCAGACAGTGTAGATGATGCACCACATGCCAATGCCCCATTTCCAGCGCTGCTCGTCCAATTCACCTCCGGGGAACATGACAGCCTGGACAACGTTGCCGCTGATCCAAGCGTTGATGAGGAAGGGTAATGCGGGGATGAAACTGAAGAAGAGACGAGCACGAGTGGAAGTAATGTCGGCAATGACAACCTCGACAAGCACAATAACCATGGTGTAGCCCATCTGGTAGAGGACGCTGCCACCGCAAAAGCTCTGCACATCACTCGATACAGTCTGAAGAATGGTACCGATAACGTAGAAGAAGACAGATGCGCAAATCAGCTCAACACGACCAAAAACGTCGGCAATTTTGGCAGCAGCAGGCTGGATGGCGGCGGCAATGATGGAGTTAATGACATTGATGGTAGACAGAAGCGAGTGCTTGCTGTAGCTGTTGGTCGCATAGGCCTGGTAGTTGTAGCGAGTAGTACCATCCAGACCGTAGGCGTAGGCAATCAAGAAGACGCCGATGAAGATAAAGATGCGGTCTCTAAAGGTGATGCATGAGGCAATGGCCTGCATGCGCAAAACACCGGGTGATGTGATATCGGCAAGCTCCTTCTTCGGGCCCAGCACGTAGTTGTTGACATTGTTCTTTTCGTCCGTAGTGACCACAGGGTCGGACTTGGTATTCTCGTCGGCCGACATTTCTAGCTCCGTGTTTCTAAGACACTGTTAGTCCAGCTAACTTACTCACAAAACAAACCTAATCTCCAACATACCTGCAAACAGAGAAACTAGCCTCTGCGCTTCGAAAGAAGATATCTTTTCCAGCCAAGCCAGCAGAAAATGGCGCGGGGAGGGGAGGCGCTGCCCAGCTTTATTAAGTACCTTTCAGGTATCCAGCGAAAAGGATCAGTTGATTGATTAGATAACGCCACGGCTATAAAAACTTTCTGTCTACCTCAATCTAGACCGTTGGCATTCCCCACATGACAGGCTTGGCTGCGTGGGTAAAAATTTCCTTTTTTCCAATTAAACAGAGATTGGCTTCCTTTTCGCTATGGAATATTCCGAGCGCGAGTCATCCCGTCTCCCCTCTTGGCTGCTCAGCCCATGCGCTCATTTCCGTTTTTATGAGGGTCTCCACGTGGAAACTTAATAACGCAGCTACTGAGGGCCGTGAAGTCATTGTACAGCCAAGAATTGGCGCTCTTTTTTTTTCACTTGGATGAAGAGTGGCTGATCTTAGCCTCGGCGTTGAGGCGTACTGCCGAAGAGCACATACTACAAGTAGCTCGGCGATGAGCTTCATCTTCAAGCAGACAGATGCACTGTACAACTACGTAGGCTGTATTGCAGATTCTCTGAGCGAAATATCAGACGAAAACAAACTCGTCGCGGTTACTTTTGTCTATATAGGGGTGCTTTCTACTAGCTGCGTTAAAACACCTGGTCCTCAGTTGGCAGAAACGCTCAACGGGAGAGTCTGCGGCCCATGTTAGGATCGATCAAGTTCAGCCCGGTAAAGGAATCTTCCGAATCTAAAATGCGCCTAATGCCAACCACATGGTAGAAAACACCAGATATTTCCTTGGTTTCAACGGCTACCTTGACCTCTCCGCCACTTGTTTCAAAGGTCAATTCAGTCTCCAGCTCTTCTTCTGACTGAATATTAACCCTGCCTGGGTCTCGGAGACACACTTTGAATAACTCTGTTCCTCTTTTAATGTACTTGCACCAGGGTCGAACGAATAAGTCTCGGC
This sequence comes from [Torrubiella] hemipterigena, assembly GCA_000825705.1. Taxonomy (NCBI): domain Eukaryota; kingdom Fungi; phylum Ascomycota; class Sordariomycetes; order Hypocreales; family Clavicipitaceae; species [Torrubiella] hemipterigena. The sequence goes on from CDHN01000005.1 coordinate 2,458,435, forward strand.
GTGAATCAGACAATCTACCAACCAACAGGAGGCCGTCTGCCAATCCCAGGGGTCTCTTCGAATTAAATCGTAATAGCGTGAATATGCCATCTAGGCACCGGAACTGGCCTCTACCGTAGTAATGCTTTGGTATATCTAGGACGCGTAGTTGATACGCATATTTGTCCCACTGTTCAGTTGGATGCACAATGTCGAGTTGTAGATCCTGAATACGCTGTGTGATAGGGTTGAGTGTGCCATAACTGACAAACCAAAATCCAGTATTATCCGGCGCATATTGGTAGTGGAGTGGCGAGAGTGACCATGGAATATCCAGTTGGCTATTCGATACTTCAGGAATTCGCCTAGTCAGAATCACTGACTGGAACTTCCATAGAAGATTTTTATAATCTAACAAGTTAATGTTTTTTGTTACAATCGGAGAGTCGAAACCACGTACCCATCGCTTTTTTGAATTCATCACGGTCAAGTTGTGTAGGGTCAAGACCAAGCACATCCTTGTCCGTCTTGATGAATGCAAAGTTGTCAAAATATTCAAACTTGCCCATCTCCTCTCCCGTCATTATTCGATAATATTGTCTCATTTCCTTTTCATTATTGACCCCGCTAGATGAAACATGGCTTCGCAGCCTAATAACAGGAAATGTGCCCGGTATACGGCCATATTGGCAGTCGAGAATCGCTTCGACCTCACTAAATGGGTCATACTCTGACTGGCCTAGTCGATAGACTGAAATAATGGGGAGTTCCATCATGATGCCTTGATTGGTGATTCTTGTTTCTCTTCGACCGGGTCGATGGAATGGCTCTCTAGCAATTAGCCCTGATATCTCACGAAAGTCTAAAGGGGAGGTTGCTAGGACATCTACCGCCGTTCCCTCCGAATATCTACTATTGAACCAAGCAAATATAGATGGATCATCGGATTTCCTCAGTATTTCCTCTTGAAGCCGGCGAAAGGCTTTGGTTCCTTCACCATAAAGCAGGGGCATATTTACATCAAAGATGCCAAGTAACGAGTATGCGGCGTCCTCAATACGGGTGGTTGTTCGATTGGATGCCCAATACATTTTTCGCGCAATACTGACATGCTCCAGATTTCCCCCTCGGAGTGTTAACTCGTCAATGCCACATATTTCTGTTATGTGAGAGTACAAGGCAATATCGGTCTTTGCTCCAAGACGATACCAATCGGCATTATAAAACTCAACTGAGGCCGGTGCAAGCATCTCCTGTAGCGTCCAACCTCTTGTAAACCATCTGCTGGACCGAAATGAACGTTCAGCTTCTAAGGGGTCGGGTTCAGGTACATCGCTGAGATATGCGTAGCAAACAGCCGCACCCCGATACCATTGGAACATGGAGTTGATTGCTTCAGATAGCTCGGCGCTGCTCGACTTGTCGATACAGCACGTATCTATCCAAATATAATCATACGACTGTTTGCGGGCAAGTCTGCAGGCGCCGCTAAGTTTTCTATAGCCATGCTTCTCGCGAGCACCAGATAGATCAGCCATGTCACCAAAGAGAACCTCTTCAGGTCCCCAAGTATGTGATAAGATTGCATATGAAGGCGTTTCTGAAGAGTAAAACTCCTCTAATTCCAACGTGTTAGTATTTAGAAGCCTCATTGCTATATGTCTGGTTGTATGTAAGTGTGTGTTTGTGGTGATGTTCTCCAAGGCTCCCCGCATAAGCAATAAGGCTTCGCACGTGACTACTCAATAATTCCATGCGTTTTTAAAGACTGGGACAAATTATAAAAATTATACCATTTTTTCAGATTGAACTAGATATAAGGGCTTTTTCTACTGTACTCAACACGCATCTGCTACGTTGAGCCAGAGTTGTCAGCGCACGACCAGGCAGCTGAACCTCCCACCTTGTTATATGAGTCAACAATGCCAACCAGTGCACCATACGTGCCTGCAATCATGAGAAATGTGCCTGATACAATAACAAACACGCACCAGCATACCATAAGCCTCCATCGCAGCGTAGGCGCCTTTCTGCCGGCCGTCCAGTTGTCGTACAGCCACATGCCTCCCATCGGTTGGAAGCAGAGCAGCGTGCCAAAGAGAGCGCCGCCCAGCGATACGATGCCATTGAAGACGGGAATTGCACTAGCAAAGATATATGCGATAAGACAGACCGCGAAACTACAGCCAAGCCAAGTCGCCCAGTGTGTAAATGAATTAGAAGTAAGGTGTTTCGAGCCGCGCAGCATTCGGACAAAGACATATTTGCTCGATACCTAAGACACTGTTAGCGCTTTGTAAAGCAGAAGAAGAATGAGCGTACATACATGTGCTAATAGAACGCCGCTGACAAGAAGGCCCGGAAGAGCAATGCCATAGGCCACCTTTTTGATATTGGCGCCGGCAGAGCCCAGTGCCGGTGAAGCGACGTAGGAGCCGCAATAGTAATAGACCACGATACCAACGATGAGAAAAACGGCAGTGATAACTGTCTGGCAGACAGCCAATGCACGGGGATACTGTTTTGGGTCTCTCATTTCAGACACGATCGGGAAGAACGCGCCTGTGCCGGCGTAGGCAAAGATGAGCGTCGAGATGGCAGCGATGGCCTCTGCAAATGTCGGGTTGCCCACTAGCTTATAGTCGGATTTCCATTCGCCTGTCTGTGGTGCTAATGCGGGGCGCTCTTGAAGACTGACAGCGATTGTCACAGTGAGGACTAAAATCTTGTCAGCAGCTGTGTCTTGGTCAATTGGTAAGTGACAAACATACCAGCGGCAATGATTGCTACGACGCCTATCTTGGCTAGCCACATAATACGGCCGAGAGTGCGAATACAAGAAAGACCAAAGACCAGGACAAATGCCACGGCCACAAATCCTGCTGTGCAAGTGCCATGGTTGCTGAGGGCGTTGAATGCGATCGAGATGCTAAGCATGGCGGATCCAGTCACCATGATGTAGACTGCCAATTGTAATTAGTATAAGGAACGCATGGAAGGATAGCTTCACTTGGAACCTACATCCCATAAATGCAACGGCCAGCACCTCCTTGCCAATGCGCCCAAAGAGCATCTGGCCAACATCATCCACGCCGTATACATGTCTGTGGTTGAGCTTAAATGTGCCCACAATGTAATTCGACCAGGTTGTGATGCCTGCAATGACACAGAGCAGAATAACGCCGGGGATCAAGCCGAGAGTGTCGAATACTGAGGGAAACGAGAGGACGCCGAGACCGATCTGTGTCTTGATCATCAATCCAGCCGTTCCGATCCATCCAACCTAAATATCTCGACGCGTTAGATAAATCTCCCAAAGCAAGCGATCTTGACGAATATCTTGACTTACGCTGCGGTAATCTGGGCCACCTTCCTTAATCTCACCAAAGACTTCGTCATGTTCGACACGGTGTAGCACCGTCTCCTCAGTGACAACACCGGGCTGGGTGGACGATTCGCGCTTCAATTCCTTCTCCATGGTTGCGATTCGGGGGGGAAATGTTAATTGACAGGGCGAGGTGAAGCTGGAGAAAAAGCAAACGGCAAAGGACAGACAATTATGTGCGTGTCCGCGTGCTGTCGCTTGTTGCGGGCTCGTAACAGGCGCAGGGCAGCGGGGTGTTGTATTGGCGGATGCAACATGGAGAGGATACAGCGGCGACGTGGACTTTAATATTCAGCCTTTTTTTTTCTCCATCCGACCAGACAATCGCACGACTGCATTCCTAAGGGCGCTACGAGCGTCGCTAGACTCGGCTTGTGCATACGCTTAAGCTTTGTGTACACTAGGACCCATAGATCTACAGGGAGACGAAGAGCCTCAATCCAGCAAAGATTCTGCAGCTTTTAGTCTCAAACTTTGACAGCTTCTCTTTGTGTAAACTAAACTGGCTAGTGAATCTCGGTAAACTTTGTCCAGAATATGGCGCGAAAAAATGAGACAGGGCCGCTGCCGTCCGTTTCTTCCGACCCGTGGCTCAACACTAGATATTGAAAGCGGCGGCCGCCGATGGGCCGAAGGCGTGAATGGCATGTAAACACAGCCGTGTAGCCGTAGAGCAGCATCAACCCCAGTCAAGGGCCATTGGGCCTATCCAGAGAGTGTCATGGCCATGTTCAACAGCACGCGTCAGTCATCGCTAGGCATACGATTTCACGGCAGCCGCAGCACAGAGCCAAGCGATCGCGGGAGGGATCTGAATCGCGCCGTGTCTGGAAATAATGATGTAATTCATGCGGCCAGAGAAAACCCCCCCTCTCGCGTTACCACGCTCAAATTCAGCCGGCATCGGCCGCCCGCTCCCCGTGAACCGCGAAGAAGAGCGAGCATCCATGCCAAGCGCCGACCGAGTAAGAGGGGAGTAATATTCGCAGGCTAGCATTGTTGCCGATCACTGTGGCTGGCGATGCTGCGCCCGCCAAACTCCCGTAATATGACGTTGCAGCCAAGCCCCAGCCGCCCCAGATCAATTCGCTTGCTGCCCATGGTTGGTTGAGTGTAATTAAGCGGAGAATCACAGTGGCTCTCCCGCTAAAGAGTACTAGTTTACAGTGCTGATTTGCGTTATCTCTGCCTATTTTTAGTGTCGTATCCAGTGTAGCCCGGTACATGGGCAGCGGAGACGTTCATGCTCTACCCACAGTAAGGTTGCTGCTGATGCATGTACTCTGTAGCGAAAGTATATGGATTGGCTACCTCCCTGTCCATTCTGGAAACAGCGTTCTTCGGTTGATGTTTTGGTCTCACCAGTGTGGTTGATAAACGACAAAATGCTGCAACCACCAAACGACGACACAAGGGACGGCAAAGAGCCAGCGCCAGCATGGATGAAGGCACTGCGTTTCGCCCAGGGGTTTCTGGGCCTGGTGGTTTTCGCCATGTCGGCGTATCTTTCTAGCGGAGCGTATCTCGATGTGTTTGGCCTCGGAATCGTGACGGTATGCAGCAAATCTCTACCCCTTTTCACAACGGTAGACTCGTTCTAACAAGGTATTAGGCAATCTTTACATGGCTTGTCATTTCGTATCCTCTGCTTCGAAAGTCCAAATGGCGCCGCTTCCACCGTCAACTGGTCAAAACAGTGCTCGATGCGATCATGGTCATCATGTATCTTGCGCTTTGGGCAGCGACAGCATCACAGCGAGCGTCCATTGGAGGTGGTTGCGACGATGATGATGATGACGACAACAAAGCCTACTGCAAAGCCTACTCGAAAAATAAGACATTCTTCCGCCGCGGCGGCAGCAGCATTATGGCGGCACTGGCAGGTGTCGGCGCTCTAACCTGGTACGTCTTCTCGCTGGGCAATTTCATAGCGAAGTGCTAATGTTTCGCGTAAAGGATCCTGTTTATCGCGACATTCGTGTATAATCTTATTCGACTTATCAAAGATTACAAGACCGAAAGGGAGCTCAAGAAGGGGCGCTCTGCAGATGCCGACGGGGAACAGAAAGTAGATGACACCGCTGGTGGCAACGATCTCGAGGGCGGCTATGCTAGACTCCAGCCGCCGAGTGCTGCCGATGAGGAAGTGTCGCCAGTCCAGCGCTCGACGAGATCGCCGCTTCACGACAACTATCCCGTATCTTCGATTCACACAACACCCTCACCCGTTGGCGCTGCCGGCTTAGCGCCTCATGGACAACCACTGCACACAGAAAGCTCATTCCAGCAGCACCCTGGAGGCATCTCAAATACAGGAGATGACCGTGAAGTCCATACGCTGCATGCCGTCGGCGCAGCGCAGCAGCCTCACTATGGACAACAGGGCGGCTATAACAACCCGGCAACGCTGGCTGCAGTGGCTCCGTCAGCAGAATTGAGCTCGGGAGAGTATAGCCAGCCGCCAACAGAGCTTTCTGGAGATGGAACTGTCATGATTCATCAAGCCGTCGATTCGAATAGAATGTCAGAAATGGTAGACGCAGTCGAGTTGGACGCGGGACAGCATGCGCAGAACTGGAACCCTAGGGGGGCAGAGTTGCCAGGGCAGTAAACTCCTATTTAGATGTATATTTATGCCGTCAATGAATTATTTGAATACCCATTGCTTTATTTGGGAATTGTGTCTGTTGTGCGAAGCTGGCAGCCTGAATTTGGGCAAATTAGCATATAGGGTAGTGCCGGCTATTAGCTGACTAAGTACTATAGAAGCAGTAAATAAATTGCCTTAATTGTAAAATAAATTAGATTGGCTTTGAGAAATAATTGGAGTAGCTTTTGAAGGTAATTTTATTTTAATAAATATTGCGATGATGTAAATGGGAGAAAATAGATACGAACAATGCTCCGCCATTTAAGCTGTGTCGTCACTTGGAAAAAAAGTTCACCCCGCCAAATCGACTGTTCTCAGCGTCGTCCACTACATCAATCCCAACAGCAATTCCCGACAGAGGCAAATTAGACTCATATTTTGCATACCCAGTATCTCTATAGCATATAGAAGTTATAAAATGCCGGTATGCAGCCCGTCCAATACCTACAAACGTCGCTAATAACCGCAGCTCATCATCGTCACTGGCCTGCCGACGTCGGGCAAGTCGACACGCGCAGCTCAGCTTCACAAGTATCTCTCGACAAAGATTGTCGATTCCAAATACCGTCTCCATCTTATTTCCGACGACGCCTTGTCGATATCCCGAACCGTCTACGATCTGTCACCGTCTGCCGTGCCGGCGCATACCCGCTCTGCCAACGCCTCCGAGAAGGATGCCCGAGCCTCTATATATGGCGCAGTCAAGCGCGTACTCTCCGATAAAGATATTGTCATTCTCGACGGCATGAACTACATTAAAGGCTGGAGATATCAACTACATTGCGAAGCCAAAGCCCTGCGAACACCGAGCTGCATCCTCCAGATTGGATGCACGGTCGACCGAGCGAAGCAAGTCAATACTGAACGTCTGGAAAATAAGGACAGCAAACAGCCTGAAGCATACGATCGTAGCAACTGGGAAAACCTCGTCTTTCGTTACGAAGAACCTAATCCGATGACAAGGTGGGACAGCCCGCTCTTTACAATGATTTGGGAAGACGACGAGGCCCAAGCTACAAAGACGTTCGATTCCATGTGGGACGCTATAGCGGGCGAGGGCCGTAAAATTATTCGACCGAACCAGGCCACAGAGCAGCGCGGGCGCGATGCTGATGGCGACTACCTTTATATTTTGGACAAGGAGACGCAAGATGTGGTCAAGCGAATACTCGACCAGCAGGTTGAAGACGCTGGTGGCGAGGTCCGTATACCACTTAGCGCACCAGACCAGGAAGATTTGATAGTTGAGCTTCCTGCGGGTAGAAAGGTCGGCTTGCCACAGCTACAAAGGCATCGACGAGCGTTTATGGGGCTGAACCGGGGAGGAATTGGACTGGAGGCCGTGGGTAACATGGCTGGGGATAGATTACGGGGGTCATTTGTTCGATATCTAAACGCAGCATTTGAAAACGACGAATAGATGGGCGTGTTTCGGTTTGATAGATTAAAAGCATATCTCCTTATAACAAGCTGGATAGTGTTTGGTAGCGAATATCAGCACAACACGAAATTATACACGATACGAATCGAATTAGACGCTCATGAGGTCTGTGCTATAAACAGACGGTCGTTCTCGTATGAAACTGTCCAATCTTAATACGCCACCGCAACGGCGAAGGAGTCATGGACGATGCTGGATGGGGTTTGAAGATGTGGCGGTGCGGGAAGCTAGCAGCTGTTAGTGCGGGACAGCTTGTCCCACGTTAAAGGCGACTGTTGGACGCAAAACATGCAGTTCATGGGCGATTTTCAGGCCACAACCATTGAAATTTTCAAAATTTCTTTCTTAAGAATATTAATTCTGCCTGTAAAGAATTTTAATTTTTAATTAATTTGTCTGAACATCTCCTCTGCCGGCGTGCAGACCGATGTTAATACTTTTCTACCTACTGCGCCACTCACTGACTGACTGGTCTGGCCGCCCGTACTGTGCCTGGCTGGCTTTGCCTTAGCCTGGCTGCGGTGTGCGGTGGTGTTGTCTGCCTGACCTGTTGTCATTGCGTGGCCTGCCAGTTGCCTGGTGGAAGACGGCAGAACGTTCTACCGCCACCACACAGCGCTAAGGTACAGGCTTCCCAGCGCCTTGTGGCCCTGTGTCAGCCACTGAAGCTCCCCTACAAAGCGATGCACCCGCCCTGGACCATCAATGTTCCGCCTCCGCTCTCAGGGCTGCGCGGCCGCTGATTGGCCTGCCACTGCCCCCAGGTCTCCGTTTTCGATGCACCCGGCAAGCAACTGTGGCCACTGTAGCACTCGATTCGCAAGCGTGCGTCAGTTGCTAAGCAAACGCCGCCTTCTTCCTCTTTCCATCCTGCCTTTTGCCTCTTCCTCCATCCTCCTTTGCCGCAACTCATCGACTTTCCCGCCCGGGCCTGACGAAAGTTGCAATCTGTTTTTATACCGCGCACCTCTCATTTTCTTTCCTGTCCCTTTGTGCGCCAGACATCCTTGTGTACAAGCTTGCTCCGTCTGTGAGTGCCTAGGCAACTCAGCTACTCCGATTCCGCACAACAAGCCATCCCATCATCCATCATGTCTTCTCAGCCTGAAGAGCCCAAGAAGAAGGTCAACTTGACGTAAGTTGTTATCGTTTTGGGGGTGTTGCGACGCCCTCCATCCGCCGCATTGCTTTCCGCTTGCTAACCATCCATCCCGCAGTGACCCTTCTGGTGCGGAGATCAAGAACGTACGACCAACCAATCCATCCGCAATACTTCCCGAGGAGCTTCGACTGACTTGTCTATAGGAAGATGACACTTCGACCGCCATTCTCAAGAAGAAGAAGAAGCCTAACCAGTTGATGTAAGCTGCTGCCCACCACGCCCAGCCTCCTCCCGCTAGACGCCGCGCTAACCATCTCCATCAGGGTCACCGACGCCGTCAACGATGACAACAGTATTATCGCCCTCTCCGAGGCCACCATGGACGCTCTCCAGCTCTTCCGTGGTGATACCGTCCTCGTCCGAGGCAAGAAGAGAAAGGACACCGTCCTCGTCGTCCTCGCCGATGAGGAGCTCGACGAGGGCAGCGCCCGCATCAACCGAGTCGTCCGCCACAACCTCCGCGTCAAGCACGGCGATATGATTACCGTCTTGCCTTGCCCTGACATCAAATACGTGCGTACTCTTCCTTTTAAAATCCCCTTCACCGCCTAATTTCCCGTCTAACACCCTCTCTAGGCCAAGCGCGTTGCCATTCTCCCCATTGCCGACACCGTTGAGGGCATCACGGGCAACCTCTTCGATGCCTACCTCAAAGACTACTTCCTTGAAAACTACCGCCCTCTGCGACAAGGAGATCTCTTCATTGTCCGTGGTGGTATGAGACAGGTCGAGTTCAAGGTCGTCGAGGTTGACCCTCCAGAGTACGGTATCGTTGCCCAGGACACCGTCATCCACTGTGAAGGCGACCCCATTGAGCGTGATGAGGAAGAGAATAACCTCAACGAGGTTGGCTACGACGATATTGGTGGCTGTCGCAAGCAGATGGCTCAGATCCGTGAAATGGTTGAGCTTCCTCTGCGCCACCCGCAGCTCTTCAAGTCCATTGGTATCAAGCCCCCTCGTGGTGTCTTGCTCTACGGTCCTCCTGGTACTGGTAAGACACTGATGGCTCGTGCCGTTGCCAACGAGACTGGTGCCTTCTTCTTCCTCATCAACGGTCCCGAAATCATGTCCAAGATGGCCGGTGAATCCGAGTCCAACTTGCGCAAGGCTTTCGAGGAGGCTGAGAAGAACTCTCCCGCCATTATTTTCATTGACGAAATCGACTCAATTGCCCCCAAGCGTGACAAGACTAACGGTGAAGTCGAGCGCCGTGTCGTCTCCCAGCTGCTTACCCTCATGGACGGCATGAAGGCTCGCTCCAACGTTGTCGTCATGGCCGCCACTAACCGTCCCAACTCCATCGACCCTGCCCTCCGACGTTTCGGCCGTTTCGATCGCGAAGTCGACATTGGTATCCCCGACCCTACCGGTCGTCTTGAGATTCTCCAGATCCACACAAAGAACATGAAGCTTGGCGACGATGTCGACCTGGAGCAGATTGCTGCCGAGACCCACGGTTACGTCGGTTCCGATGTGGCTGCCCTCTGCTCTGAGGCTGCCATGCAGCAGATTCGTGAGAAGATGGACCTCATTGATCTTGACGAGGACACCATTGACGTTGAGGTCCTTGAGTCCCTCGGTGTCACCATGGAGAACTTCCGCTTCGCTCTTGGCGTCTCCAACCCCTCTGCCCTTCGCGAGGTTGCCGTTGTCGAGGTTCCCAACGTCCGCTGGGAGGATATTGGTGGTCTCGAGCAGGTCAAGCAGGATCTCCGCGAGAGTGTCCAGTATCCCGTCGATCACCCCGAAAAGTTCCTCAAGTTTGGCATGTCTCCCTCCCGAGGTGTTCTGTTCTACGGACCCCCCGGTACCGGTAAGACTATGTTGGCCAAGGCCGTCGCCAACGAGTGCGCTGCCAACTTCATTTCCGTCAAGGGTCCTGAGCTGCTTTCCATGTGGTTTGGTGAATCCGAGTCCAACATTCGTGACATTTTCGACAAGGCTCGCGCTGCCGCTCCTTGTGTTGTTTTCCTCGATGAGTTGGATTCCATTGCCAAGGCCCGTGGTGGCTCTGTCGGTGATGCCGGCGGTGCCTCTGACCGTGTCGTCAACCAGCTTCTTACCGAAATGGACGGCATGACCTCCAAGAAGAACGTCTTCGTCATTGGTGCCACCAACAGACCCGAGCAGCTTGACCCTGCCCTGTGCCGTCCCGGCCGTCTTGACTCGCTCATCTACGTTCCTCTGCCCGACGAGCCTGGACGATTGAGCGTTCTCAAGGCCCAGCTCCGCAAGACCCCCGTTGCCGACGATGTCGACCTCGGCTACATTGCCTCCAAAACCAACGGCTTCTCTCCTGCCGATCTTGGTTTCATTACCCAGCGCGCCGTCAAGATTGCCATCAAGGAGGCCATTACTGCCGACATTGAGCGCACCAAGGCTCGCGAGGCTGCTGGTGACGAGATGGAGGTTGATGAGGATGCTGAGGACCCCGTTCCTGAGCTGACCAAGGCTCACTTTGCCGAGGCCATGCAGATGGCCCGCCGCTCCGTCTCTGACGTTGAGATTCGCCGCTACGAGGCCTTTTCTCAGCAGATGAAGAATGCCGGCCCCGGTGCCTTCTTCTCGTTCCCCGAGGATGGTGCTGCCGCCGGTGGTGCTGGTGGCGACTCCTTTGGTGACGCCGGCAACGATGACGGTCTTTACGATTAAACCAGTTATTTTCCGGACCAAGAAGGTCCCACGAACTTTGTATTTTAGGACGCGTCAGGTCAGTTGCGAGAGGTGATGCTTTAAATAGTGAGAGGAGGTCTTCGCGCCCCTGGCTGCAGAGCCGCATTGTTTTTACGTCGGACATGTTTCTCGCATCGCAAGACAGCTCGATAAGATTAGTTTGATAGATGTGCAATTGATTCCCTTATGATAGATTTTATGGCTGTAGCTTGTGTATGTGTCTGATTGTGTAGTGGTTCTAGAATGGGCATGTCGATGTCTTGTCCATGGCAACGACACAAGTGGTGGCCATCAATCGATATCTTGGCGTTGACATGGAAGTATTGACACAGGAGAAGTGAACTTTACAGTAAATAGAAAAATATATTTAACAGTGTTACAAAAAATACAGGCCAAATAGACGCCATATGTTTATGAAAACAACAAAAAAAGACTGAACAATGTGTACCAACGCCGTGGTCGAGCAGAGATTCCCCTTGGACAGTTTCGCAGCGTCCAAGCAAAAGAGATGCTGCTCGCCATGATTATATATTTATCATGATTTGATTTGATTCTTTTCGCTTCCATTCGATTGTCCGTTATCCGGGCCGGACATGTTTATGTGTATTTTTTTGTCATTTCTCTCTTCTTCGTTGCTCTCTATTGCCGATGTTTCTTTGATGTTTGTCGAAAATTCGTTCAATTCACTCGTCCGTTGGGCTCTTCAATCTCGCACACGTCTTTAAGACACTCCCTCGTCACGCTGAGTACCTCGTCCACGACGACTTGCGGCACAGCGAGCGCCGACTTGTCTGCCGCTGTGCCGTTGACGCCGTTCGCTTTCGGTTTCGACTTATTTGGAGATGTGGACGACGAGGATGCTGCCGAGGCTTCTTGGATATCGTCGAGGACTTGTCGGAGTAGCGCGGGGAAGGTCTGTACTTGGCCGGAGCGGAGGAGCGTGAGGGCGTGGTCTTGGAGTGCCGTGGGCCAGTTGGAGGCGTTGGAGTTGAGTGTGTGGAGGAGGCGTTCTTGGATTCTGGCACGCACACAGCTAGTTAGCAAGAGTATTATAACAATAAGAGTAGCAGAGAGAGGCGTGGGAGCAGTGGTGGTGGTGGTTGTGCTTCCGAGGACAGACGTACTTGGAGACGTGGCCGTCACGTAGCAGAATTGTGTTTATTTGCGATCGCAAGTCGGGATCGAGGGTCGCGGGAGAGTATGTCGTCGCCGACGCAGGCACTTTGACTGGTGTAGAGGGCTGCTGGGCCATGATGGGCGCGAAGGAGGTGATCTTGTGCCTGGGTGGTGGTGATGATGGGGTGGGTGGTGGCGGGTTAAGCAAGTGTGTTGGGCGGAGGAGGCGGAGGAGGATGTTGTTGTTCTTAGCGATGAATCGGAAGATGAAGAATTCTTGGGTTTGAAAAATGATTGGAGGTGTTGAGATACGGCGTCGTGAAGAGGAGAGACAATGGCGATGGTGGTTTTGAGGCTTTGGTGGTTGCAAAAGCTTTGGAGCTGTTGTTGCGCGCTCGCAGGGTTTGGCGGGCAGCGCTTGCGGGGAGGTCAGCGTCTACAGGGCCAATCAGGGCGCTGTGGTTGCAGAGGCAGTTCTTAGTACAGAGAGCGGTGTAAGAAAGGGGTAAATAAATAGAAATAAATATTTGTGAGTAGATTAATTTATATTAAGATGAGAATAATTTATTGAAAATGTCTATTATTATGGCAGTAAAGGCTATTTTGTTACTGTTGATGGTTGTGTCTAGATACTAACCTATGTACTAACATAGTGTATATTGCGTTACGTGTGAGTGGTCAAGGCTGCGATAATGTGCCAAGAGTTGTACTGAAATAATGCTTGCATATATATGCTTGTATACAAATAGATAGAAAATACAAAGAAAGGCATCGATTCTGCTCTTTAAAGGTAGACCAGTCATAGTTGAAAATGGTAGCTCGTCCATCATATATGTAAAGTTAAATAGACATCTTCATAGACAATCCTCAGCAAGCTGATCCCGTCGTGAGAATGCGCTTCGCCTCCTGGGCATATGTGCATCCATTGTTCACCTCGGCGTCAGAAAAGCCCGCTGCCCACATCATCACGCCGCCAAACGCAGAGTCGCTCTTGTGCTGGGCCACTAGTGAAGCCAGAGCACTCGGCTGGAGAAAGTAGCGTGCGCCGCTCTGAGTTCCCGTGGCTCCCAGAGGAGACGCAGGCACACCAATAAAGATTTTAGCATCGGCAGACGGGCTCCCCGCAATGTTCTTCTTCCACTGGTCAAAGTTGACTGTACCGTCAACCGAGCAGCCAGGGTTGTTGTAGAACTGAACAAACAGATAGTCAAACTGCGCCTTGGTGATGATTTCGTTCATGTTGGGCTCTGGGATGGGACACTGCGGCGCGCCTGTGATGAGCATCTGGGACGGCGCCGAGGCAAAGTTGGACCGCAGCTTGGCAATCATGAACTGGTAGAACTGGTTGCCCGAGTTGCTCTCAATGTCAAAGTCGAAGCCGTTGACAAAGGCGTCCCCAAAAGGTCGTGGCACTGTGCCCTTGTGTGAAGCAGAGGTTGGGCCGTACGCATCCCACAAGTTCTGACCAATTGCCTCGGCCTCTTGCTGTGAGGAGAGCGAGTAGGCACCAGACGCACCACCCAGAGACATGATGATCTTGATGCCAGCCGCCTGGCATGTGGTAATGGCAGACGCGAGCTCATCGCAGTTCTGGGGCTGGCCAGTTGTGGAAATGGAGCATGATTGGCCAATGGTGCCCGCAGGAATGGTCACTCCGTTACCGTATTGGTAAAGAAACGAGAGTACAAGAATATCGATGCCAGAGGACGATTTGCAGTATGATGCCAAGTCGTTGTTCTCGACGACACCACCGCCGTTCTGGCCCCAGTACACGACATTCTGATGGCCAGATGTGCCGTTGCTAAAGATGCCGGATTGGCGGGTGAAGACTTGCGGAGCAGCTGTGGCAGCGCCAGCAAGGGAAAGTGTAAGAGGAAGGAGTGAATGCATAATGGAAGTCTCTCAAAAAGGAATGTATGAAAAGTAGGGAGACAAGGCACGGCCTTGGTCAAGTATATACAAGAATGGTGGAAGTTGGTGCTGGACTAATGAGTCTTTTCGAATATGTTAGTGGGGAAACATGGCCATTTTATAGATTATATTCGGTCATAGAGGCTGTAGATTCTAAAGAGTACGAAAAATCCGTTTCTCGTCAGCATCATGCCGTTTCGCATAAACGTTCATGGCTTGAAACACCACCATCTGATGAAAGGATGTCCGCTGACTGTGCCTGATGCCCAGCAAGTCTAGTCTATGCAAATCTTGCCCACCGTGGAAAGTTCACCCGTAGTAAATGGCCGCTTTAGGTTGGTCGGTTTATCGCTGGACCTGGCGATCTGCAACGCATCGATAAGCCCCTCGTTTCGGATTGCGTGGGGGAGAGAGGGATGCTGCAACGTGACAGCAAAATGGACGAAATGTTACCATTGGCAATTACATATGACTATCAAAGTTGTAGATCATCGGCAATTTTTTATTATTGATTATGCGCACGAACGAACATTGTAGTCGGTGAGTGAGTGAGCCCACTTACACCAGCTCTCTGTACAAAGTATCCCGAAATCAAGTACATGGCCAAAGCTGCTGCTCATAAGGTGTATTATTGGTATTATTGGTATTTTAATAATTTCATCTTACAAAGGAAATTGTTTAATATGGTATAATATCCCCGCTGGCAATTCGCTTAGAATTTGCCAATGGTAAGTAAGGTAGGGTTGGGTGACATGGCCTTGTCAGCTTCGCACTCCTGCTTGCCAAAGAAATGTGTCCAGGCACTGTAGGAAATAACATTCTTCAGTCTATCTTCGTTCTCAAAGTCCAGACCCAGGTCGCCCTTGGGGTTGGCACCCATGGCCCAGACCAGGAAAGCGTGCTGGCCGTAGATAAAGCGCTCGTTGCACACGCTGGGGTAGTCAAAGTCGAACACGGAAAAGGCAATGGGGCAGATATGTGTGTTGATGGCCTTGTCGCCGGCAGCCGAATAGTACCACGCATACTGGCCCTCGGCACACATCTTCTCAGGGTCGCTGCACAGGTAGTTGATGTTGTCGTTCTTGGCGGCGCCGCAGCGCTTCTGCATCTCGCCCAGTGTCTTGGCCACGGCGTCACGCGTGGGCTTGTCCGCCTTGCCAAAGACCTTGGTGAATGTATCCTCGGGCGCCGTGCCGGCAAACTTCATTGCCTTTTCAATAATAGCAGGGCAGCTCTGCGTCATGAGCGTCAGCTCAATGCCACACTCGACAGCCTCCTGGGGTGCCTTGCTGCCTATATACAACAAGTTAGAAAGCCTGTAGGCTTAAGAAATAAGGAAAATGTATACCAGGGTTCTTGGAATCAACCATAACCATCTTGCCGTCCAAGCGCATGGCTTGGATCTTCTTCTCCTGCGCCGAGGGGGCGGCGGCCGCCAAAGCAGCGAGGCTAGCAATAATAAAAGAAGACTTCATTTTGAACTAAAAACAAATAAATTAATCCTCTCAGACAGTCAAGTTGGAAAATTTTTGCTTTTCAAGACGGGTGAAATTCAGGCGCTGGGTATAGTCGGCCTAGAGGGTGTTGGCTGAGGCCTAATATAAGTAGCCTGAGCAGCCGCAGCACTGACATCGCTAACGATGCTATTTTGTGCTATTCTGGATGTTCTTTTTATTCATTTGTCTCACTTTTAACCTTACTTCTCAGAATTTAGCTTTGGCGCAGGCACTGGGGCGGGAAGTTGCAGCTGTCTAGCGTTGGCAGCGTTGCAATAGGCGCCAAAACTGGACAATTGTGTTACAGCATCAATACCCTTTTGCACTTTGTTTCTCGGGGTGCGGTAGCTTCCGCATCTGCGTAAATAGAATGCAGATGCGGCATAACGTAAAATCAAGCGTGCGGACTGGGCTCACTCTCTACGGGCGAGGTGCTCGCCGGGTGTGCTCGTCGCCCAAGCGAGGTTACAACTTGCCAACGAAGTTGTTGCTGGCTCCGACGGTACATAGTTCTCGATGTGGGTTGTTGCATTTCGATTCCAAACTCGTAGTACAGAATCAACAGGCTGTGATGTATAAGACTGTTGAGGCATTGAATCGTGCCGAAGAGATCGATCATCTGAATCACTCGCACTGAATTTGGATGCGCCTTAGACTATCCACAGGATCTTCAACGGAGATTAATAATGATACAAGTATTTGTTTTACTGATAAGCGTGATCAGTCCCTACTGCAGGAGTGTTCATCCTCCGTCGTAGTTCCGCAAACAAGCTGGGACCATGCGCAAACGCTCCAAATACAACCTGTTTGCACAACGCAGTTACCATACCTTTAAAACAAACAAGAGCTTCCAACAGAAGCCTTTGTGAAATGAATTCTATGATAAAGAGCTGGCCCATCGCGCCTCGCAATGTGTCATGACGCTCCCTATATTACTCCATGTCAAATGGCATTGTCGTATTCAGGTGTTGCATCCCGGCGACGATCGCATTACCTCTTATGGGTATTAGCGAGGGATTCGAATACAGCTTAGAGCCTGGCTGAACTGTTCTGATCGGCAGAGTTACGCTTGAGTTGATTTGTAATTGTCTTTTATTCGGAGAATCGAAGAAAAGTACGTCCATCTTTCATCAGGATGGGCAATAGAATTGGTTCATTGGAATCAGTTTGTATTATAGCTAAACTTTTATAGATAATCTTTACCATTAATCACAGTTTCGCCCTGGCCTGGTCTCCAACTTGATGTATTGGCCCACGGCCGAGGATCTTGGTTGTCTCTGTACCACGTCCGAATAGCATCAACGTTTCGGCACTCGTGATTATTCTGAAAGTTGGGCAGAGATACATGAATGCATTTAAAGGCTGCAGAATCCCAACCAAATAAAAATCTTGGCAAATTAATTCATCTGTCAATCTGCTTTATCTTTTTCTCCGCATTATTATTACCATGACTGCCACAAAGAGCGTCCAAACTCCCCCGCAGCCTTTGTTGGTGTTCACCAACATCAACAAAACTATTGCCGCTCACGCTAAGGAGCTTATTGAACCCCATGGTGTCTTTTTAGATAACCTAGTCAAAGAGGTTACTCCCGAAACGGCAACATTTCAAAATGTGGCGGAAGCGCTGGAATATAACACGCCTAGATTTGAACTCTCCTTCCTCAAATATGTCTCCCCCGACGCTGAGGTTCGCAACGCTGTGACACAGGCCGAACAGGCTATTGAGGCTCACACCAACCAGTCTATGATGCGGGATGATGTTTTCAGACTATTGGACGCAGTCTATCAAAAGCGCGCTTCTTTGAAGCTAGATGAGGAAGCTATTAGCCTCTTAGAACGGCAGCATCTGCAATACCAGCTGCAGGGCATCGCTCTGGCGCCGGGTGCCCAGCGTGACCAACTCCAACAGATCCAGGATGAGACAGGAAACCTGATCGGAAATTTTATAAGAAATACGCTACAAGAGAATGGCGGCATCTGGTTCAGCAAGAGTGAACTTGATGGTGTTTCCGAAGATGCGCTCAAAACCTTCCAAGTTGGGACAGATGAGAATGAAGGTAAGCTGCGAGCGAATTTCAAGATGCCTCACGTAACTGTAATTCTTGGCAATTGCCATGATTCAGAGACAAGAAAGCGCATGTATATTGGTAATCAGAACAAATGCAATTCGAACAGCGATATTCCTAAAAGAATCGCTCTCCTTCGACACCAAAAGGCGCAGCTCTTGGGCTTTGAAACTCACGCAGCCGAACAGCTTTCACAAAAAATGGCCAAGACGCCCATGAACGTTCATGTGTTTCTCACCAAGTTACAAGAGAGGTACACACCTAGCGCGAAACAAGAAAGTGAAAAGCTCAAGAGTCTCAAAGAGGCTGATCTCACCGCTAGAGGTGCTCCCGACGACGGCCGTTTCTATCTTTGGGATAACCAGTACTACACTAGGGCACTCAAGGAAGCCGAGTATAATATCGACTATGTAGAGTTTAGTCAGTTCTTTGCACTGGACAGGACCGTTGCGCGCATGCTTGGTATATATGAGGATCTCATGGGATTCCGATTTCAACGCCTCAACACGTCGGATCTGGAGATGCTTTCCCCTACAGGAAAGGCAGAAGATGTTATATGGCATGACGATAACATGGTATACAGCGTTTGGGACGAAAACGAAACTGGCGGTGGATTTATCGGATATCTATACATGGACTTACACCCTCGACCCGGAAAATTCACAAACGCCGCGCAGATGGGCATCCGAACTGGATGCACATTCAGCGATGGGGCACGCCAATATCCTGCTACGGCTCTTGTGTGCAACTTTTCTCCACCAACGCCGGAGAAGCCATCCCTTCTCAAGCATATAGCGAGCTGATTGCGCTATTCCATGAGCTTGGTCATGGCATACACAACTTGGCGTCAAAGACACGCTATAGCCAATTCCACGGCACTGTGACAGCGCTGGACTTTATCGAGGCTCCATCCCAGATGCTAGAAAACTGGTGCTGGACACCTAATGTTCTTCTCGCCCTCTCCGGTCACTGGAAGACAGGAGAACGGGTGCCTGAGGACTTCGTCTAGAGACTTATTGCCACTCGGTATGTTAATGATTCACTGTACAATCTGAATCTCGTCCACATCAGCCTGTTTGATATGGCGTTGCATGACCCTGAATCGGAGGCTGTCCTAGACGCACTTAATATAGCATCTCTATACAATTCGCTGCGACTGTCGACTTGTTTGCAGGATGGTGGCGAAGTTGAAACAAAAACTGAGTAATTACTTCTAGTGAAATGGAGATGAGCCTTCTGCTAACACCCCAAAGTGACTGGGCTTACGGCCATTGCATATCAACACACCTAGTCGGACCATATAGTGCCGGATACTATGGATATCTTTGGTCGCGTGCGTATTCCAATTGCACGTTTTCTACATTCACTCAGAATCCTATGGATGGCGCCCTAGGATGCAAGTACGGGCGCTGTGTTCTTGAGCACGGTGGCCGACGCGATGAGACGGACATGATTGCGGAGTTTCTTGGCAAGAGACCTAATACGGAGGACTTATTCTAATATTTCCAAGTTACATATCGCTGAGTGGCACTATTAGCGCTTTTAAACATGTTAGTTTAAAATTGATTTCACTTGTTGAATGTCCCTACATGGTCGCGAGAGCGATTGTGCTGCGACGCGGCTGATCTCTCTCTCGTAAGTATGATGTTTATAGGGAAAGGCAGACTGCGGCTTCCCTAAGTCCTAGATATTCTTTAAGCTTCCATTTATATCTTTTCCCTTCCATTTTCAAGTGGTTGGCCCACATTAGACGGGCGAGCACTTACAAACGGCATGTAACACCGGGCGCAATCTGTTTGTTTGCGTTTGCTGCCTTTCCTTTCCGAAAATAGTCGCTTCACTGCACTAAGGGAAGATTCCAATTGTTTAAGCGGGCGTAACGGCTATTCACAGTGCCTTTACCAACCTCTCGGTGAATGTATGAAGCCCAGTCTTTAACTGGAGGGTGACCACGATTGTTGGCTCATTCAACCATTTTCTTCAACCATTCCCACGCATAAGAAAAATGTCAAACAACGCAGAACCCGGGCCAGATGGTGACTTATCTCCAGAGAAAATCCTTCTAGAAGATTGCATAACCCATTTGAAAGCCACCGACCCGACCGAGTGCAATAACCGACATCAACAATTCAACGAATGGAGCGACTTGGAGTTCAAGCGCTGCCGTCTCGAAAGAGACGCTGCTCGTCGATATCAAGCGATACTCATTCTTGAGAATAAGCTTCATGACGAGTACAAACGGCAAGATGATGAGAGAGAGCTACGTAAAAGAGACATTATCAAGTTTATGGAAGTCTTTGACAGGTATTATGAAGCCCTTTTCAATTCTTCGATGCTTAACTTGGTTTGTTTGCACTTTGGCGAGGATCCAAATTTGCTCGATTGGAAAACTGTGCTAGGTCAAGATGATGACCTCCTTGAAATGGATGTTCGTGCTGAGCTCATCAACATCGAAGCTGACGAAGAGATGGCGGAAGCCGGCGAGGATAAGGTGGAGGGTGCGGTTCTACAGGAACCAGAACACTTGCCTGTCCCAAAGCCAATCAATAAACTAGCATTTGGTTTCTCAAGAATGGACAAAGTACCTCAGATGACTTTGATGAAGCCGACAAAAGCGACATCAACCCCATCAAGAACGCCTGAGCCGGAGAAGCAATTACCCGTGATGCCACTACCATCAGGTATTCTTGCCATGCTTGGGGAACAAGATGATAGTTCATTGATTGGACGTGAGCCAGATCCAACGACGTGTGAAAAGCCATCTGCACTGTATATGAAACCGTTCGCAAAAACAATACAGGCAATAACTTCATCACAATCGTCAACCCCGAACCCAGAGATACCGCCCACGATAGCTGTGCATGGGCCAGCGACCTCACCATCAACGACAACTGCCCTCCCTATGACACCCCCCAAAACACCAGCTGTTAAAGTGATGAAGGTATCACCGCTTGGCAAGAGTTCATATGTCAGTGCCAGTCTTGCTAGTCCCAAGTCAGACTCAATTGAGGTACCAGCCAAGCACCACGCTGCAAATCTCTAGTTGGCTGACTTGATCTCTAGTACCAAAGCAAACGCACCTTGCTCTTTGCAAATCAACGGCCTCCAAAACGTCGCAAGCGTACGCAACGGAAGCCACTCACAGACCGGACAATCCCATTTGCCGAGGTATACGATAATGGGAAAGCACACCACGAAATCACCGAGTTCCCTCCAGGCAGTGGCCATTACTATATATTTCAGTGCAAGGTCCCTGGCCATGATGTCTCCTTTAGCAAGCCTAGAACACCCAAAGACGGTCAACTGAGACGCTCCGCACCGATCAGGAGTGCTGGTGTCCATTGTGGTCATCGCCACGGGACCGATCGGAGCGCAAAGACTGCGATTCGAGAGGTTGGGTACTGCGTCACAGACTGTACTCCTGCACTGAAAGAACTCAATAATGCTGCGTTCAGCGCTAGATTTTGGGCAACTTACAAATGTGAAGATTGGCCCTATGATGGCGTCCCGAAGAACATGGGGAAACAAACAAAAGACACCAGCCGCGAAGAAACAAACGAACCATCTACAGCAACGCAAGGTTCCACGTTCACTACTACGAAGCGTCGAGTAATCTCTACAGCGGAGTATTTTGCTTCGCGCGGTGCAGTCTCTTCGCCTAAGCGATTGGAGACGACGAACAGTGTTCCCGAGACTAAGACTACTGAAGTCGCAAATCCAGAAGACAGTGACGATGAGCCTCTGGTCAGGTTGAGGCTGAAGAGATCCGACAGGTATTCCATGTCGGCAACAACCAACAGTGAGCCTCTATATCAGAGTCGAAAAGGCCTCATCCTCCCAAACCCAAATCAACCCCGACTTGGGCAACTTGCGGTGACCAACGGCCGTTCGAACGAGCAGACTGCAACGACACATCTGTCTATACCTACGACATCAAACACAAATTCGGGGCCACCTCTGCGCCTGTAACGGGGCTAACAAGTGGTGCGCTTTTGAAGAAAGATTACAATATGGAATGATCCTTCCGAGGGTCTCTTGGGTAACACTTATATTCAAAAAGTGCATGGTTATTCCAGAGTTTCTTTATTGGGTACCTTCAGGCCTTCTTGATTCCGCGAAGAGCCTCCCATTCGTGTTCCGTCATGGAGAATAGAATGCTATCATACCATTCCCGATCATACCAGATCACCTGCCGCTTACGTCCTTCCACGACAAATCCCATCTTCTCATACAGCGCCGCAGCACGTGTATTAAATGATGCCGTTGCGATGCTTACAGTGTGCATGCCTGCGTGACGGAAGCACCAATCTAGCGCCCAATTCAGCGCCTCGGGTCCATATCCTTGGCCCTGGTACTCTTTCAGCAGCAACAGCCCAAGAGCAATATTCCTGTGCTGGGCCATGGATACAGAAATACCATCTTCTCCGATAACGAGCTCGCCAATGATGGTTCTCTTGGAGGATGCGTCTACAGCAGGGAGGCAGATTAGCAGAGGCAGAACAGCGTCGGCATACCCAGCCATGACCGCTTCAATCTGTTTCGGACCCTGTGGTCGCATAAGCATGGTCATTGCCAAGGCATATGTTTCGGGGTCATTGAGGGACTGCTGGAAGAAGTCTTTGGCGTCTTGGTCGTCCTTGTCAAGGCGGATGAATTCAAGGCGCTTTGAGCGGTATGTGGATTGCACGTTGTGAAGCATATTGAGTGTTGTTCTCTTGACGTATGGTATAAGGTAAAGGTAGAGAAAATTATGAAAAATGAGAATGAGGTCGGTTTAACGAATTTTATAAGTAAATGGTGGCGGTGATGCTGTGTTGATGGTTTCGGTAGCATTCTGAAAGAGGAAGCTCGGTTAGATCTAGTTAACTATGACTCTTAAACTCTGACTATGGGCTTCAATCCAGCGCGCTCTGCATAATAGAATCTGCACAGAGATGACTCAAATTGGAATAATATCTTATTTGAGCGACCGAATTTCGTATTTAATTATGAATTACTTAATTCATCTCTACTTGGTTAGATCGTGCCCCGTCACCTACTGCTTATTATCAACAGTGATCTTAATCTTGTGAGTAGTCAAGATAGGTTCCTCAATACGCTTGTAAAAGGAATCCTTGGCTGGGCCAGCCTTATTGGTGGCCAGCGTCGTCTCCGTTTGCGCGTAGTTCGCCCAAACGGAAGAAATCGTATCCCATGCCTCAACCCAGTCCTTGACGTTGCCGCTTTGAACGTCACAAAAGGTGGTCTTGTCGATGCAGTACTTTGCCAACGTGTCTTTGTACCTATTAACATGTTAGAATTTTGGTACTAATAAAAGCATTAATTGGAGATTTACTCGTTCTTCTTCGACTTCTTGTCCGCCTGAATGGCTTGGAAAATCGTTGTTTCCACGGTCTGCAGGCGTTTACTCTTGGCCACCTGGAAAGCTTTGGCCGCACCGATATTCGAATGCATCATCGTCTTTGAGGGAGATGGGCCAAATGCTTTGATTGCTGCTGCCGCGTGAGCTGCAAAATTCTTTGGGATGGAGCGCGACACAAGGACGGCGTCACTGTAGTCAGAGCCAACGTTGGTAGGAGAAGCAGCGACTACACCAGCCAACAGGAGAGGCGAGATAACATTGGACAGGAGCATCTCTACTAAGAATAGAAAGATAGATTATAGAGTAGATAGAGCAGTAAGGAATAATCAAGGATGAGATCCATGGTTCTAGAGCTTGTGCGATTTGAGGATATTATATACACTTGCCAGCAAACGTGCTATCGCTTTCAGCGCGGTATATTTCCATATTAACTGACTAGTAGCATTATCTCTTACCCTAATGAAACTCATCCCAAGATACGAATCATCGTCGAACTGATGGTGCGGCGCTAATGCATAACACAACATTCATCAAAGATCGTCCGAGCAAGTCATAACCCTGTCGTGTATTCTCTCCGCGCTAGTTAAAATCTCCAGTTCCGGACCCCATGTAACCTCCATAGCGCGACTACAAACGCTATGCTGTAACCTACATCGCCTCCAAAACCACGCAGTTACGAGTCAAATGGGCCAGAAGGTCTGAGCGCAGACCCGCTAGAGCGCCCTGAAAACAGTTATCCAAGCGCTGAGGCGAACCCCCTAAGGGGGAAGACGAAGTTACGATATATAAATAGTTCTAAATTAATATAATAAAAACAAGCACGCCCGTTTTGCAATTCGAAAGACCAAAATTTGGCGTCAGGGTGCCAAAAAAAAAAAAAGCATCGTTGTCGCATTTGCCAGCAAGAATTTCCACTAAGCGCCGTTGATACCTCAGGGCTCAGACGCTATTTAGTTACAACAGAACGCCCAAAACAGCCTTGTTTCTCTCTCATCGCCACTTTGTCCCCAAAATCCAAACCTAATCCTCCATACTACCTCTTATATTCTTCTTCAGTATCACTTTCTCATCCTCCCCGTCCTCCTCATACAATACTCTGGGCCAAAGAAAATGCCATCAGAATCTCAGCTTCGCACTCTCTCTACGACCCTTCTCAATGCCTGCAAACAGGGCTCCCTGGCTACCGTCCGTTCAACGGCACCGATTCTCTACCCATCTGCAACTCCGCCTACTTCTAGTGCCGTGATGCCACTCTCATATGCCCTTGCTACAGCTGCTCGACATGGTCGTGCCGATGTACTAAAGTATATGCTCACATCGCTTCCCGCGTGTTCTACATCACGGCGGCCTTGGAGCCCACTAATGGACCCGTCAGTATCTATTGATAAGGCATGGGAAGATGCACGATATAGCGATCTCGTTATTATGCGCGCTGTTCAGTCTTCGTCAACAGGCGTAGTTCAAGCGCTGCTGGATGCTGGCATGCATGTTGACCAAGAGATTGACAAGGTTGGCACACCACTCTCACTGGCTATCGCAACGCAGAATGTCGAGATGGTTCGTTTCTTACTTGGAAGAGGTGCAAATGCCAATGGAATGGAATGGCTACCGCCAGTGACATTCTTGGCCAGGGCTGCTTCATTCAAGTCCCAGCAGATTTTGCTCTCGCTATTGGACCATGGGGCCAAGGTACACGGATCGTCGGCTCTGTATAATGCTGCAGAATATGGACATATTGACAATGTAGAATTATTGTTGGCTCGCGGAGCTGACCTTGATGAACTTGCCATGATCGATTATGGTCTAAAGAGTCGGCATAATGCAGGCACAGCGCTGCATGCAGCGGTGGAGAATGGCCAAACTGAGATAGTTCAAATTCTACTGAAGCGAGGCGCTAAGACAGACATCAAAGACGCGGAAGGAAAGACAGCAAGAGATCTTGCTCTGGAAACAGAATGTGCTGATATTGTGCGTGCTTTCGATGAAGCAGCCCAACAGAGCTGAACGATGGAATGCCAACACTTCCTGCAGTTAGCGAAATATTTGTACTATTAAAACTTCGAAGACAGACAAATCCCAAGCGTCCATGTGATAAATGATGACTTCCAGAGCAATTGGTAACGCTTACCTCGGTTTTACAGGAAGTTGTCTCGGAAACCGGTCGTTTTCGTTGTTTGGCCATCTTACTCGGATAGCTTGTGGAACATCGTGATTTCGATTCTTGTGATGACATATCAAGCTACACACCGAATTCGACCGAGGTAAATTTACATAGCGCGGATTTCATTGTTTTGCACTACCTAGGATCTATTCGTTAATATTCTATGATAACTTTGGCCGTTCCCCTTCACTGAATGGTAAAGCGTTCGATGATACTAAGCTCCCATCGTTATAATGCCGCCTCGGATGTACTAGTTCCTGAGCTGACGGACAGACGGGTATCATAAGCAGTTCTTAAGACACTATCAATGTGTAAATGCAAAAAATGGGATAAAATGGTCCAGATTTAGTTCCGAGGGGGAAGAGTGTCGCACGGCATTTCTTGGGACCGCTATGGAGCCAAAACACAAAAGCGAATGCGCCAGTCAAATGTTTTACTGTCTGTTTCAATGAAGAGTCTTATAGGTTTAACGGCAAAAGTTTTAGTCGTGAACCTCCGATGGGGATTTCGCACTTGTCACTTGTTTCATGTTACACTGCGCAAGCACAATCGCCAATGTTGGCAGCGTTGCATCTTAGTCAAGATCTCTCATGAACCCATCGGTAGGCAAGGGTACACTGCGATGGAACAGTAAAAATAGCTGGACGGCATTTTTCACACAATCAGCATTATCCAATGTGTGTACAGCCAGTATGTAGAGTTACAAATGGAGGCGGGTTTGCACGATACATAAGAAAGGTTCGAAGCCGGCTCTGGAGATCTCTTGCCTTTTCCGTTATCATCGCTTGATCGACTCTGGTAGTCTAGCATTCTACCATCAGTTTCAACGCATTTCACTCTACCTCTTCATTGATACCTGCTCTCTCATACTCTCAAGGCGAACCGTCAAGATGCGCATGTCTACACTGGCCGCGGCCGTGCTGCCCGCTGCAGTTCTGGCAAACAGAGTCGCTCCCTTAAACATGCGTAACACTGCCATTAAGGGCGAATACATTGTTCAACTATTTGATGAAGCCAGCTTAACTTCAGATGATGGCGCCATGAAGATCCTCAAAGAAGAGCCTCGATACACCTGGAAGAGCGCTATTAACGGCTTCTCGGCCACCATGGACGAACAGACACTTGAAGCTATGCGCCAACACCCCGACGTCAAGCAAATCACTGAAAATGGAATGGTTCACGCTGCTGGTTGGGCAATCCCTGGTACTGAAGGCCCCATTGTCCACCAAAGCCCCAACCCTGCCAACGACTGGCTCAAGCAGGACAAGCCTGTGTGGGGTTTGGCCAGATCATCAAACAAAGCCCCCAAGGGTACCGTTTATGAGTACCACAAGTCCCAAGGTGAGGGTATCTGTGCCTGGGTCCTTGATACTGGCATTGATGCTAAGCACCCTGAGTTTGAGGGTCGCGCTGAGAACGTCTTGAACATGATTAAGAAAGAAGAGAACACCGACTTGAACAACCACGGCACTCACTGTGCAGGTACCATCGGATCCAAGACATATGGTATTGCCAAGAAGGTGTTGCTCAAGTCGATCAAAGTTCTTGGTGCCAATGCTAGTGGCCCTGATGACGGTATTGTTGAAGCAATCAACTGGATGCTAGAAAACCTTCCCAAGCGCGATGACTGTAAGGGTGGTCACGTTGTCAATATGAGCTTTACTGCGGATAACATTCACCCCGCTATGAAGGAGGGTTGTGCCAAGCTTGTCAAGGCTGGCTGGCCTGTTGCTGTTGCTTCAGGCAACAGCAACCGCGACGCCAGCAAGGATTCTCCTGGTGATGAGCCTCTTGTTTGCACAGCCGCTGCCACCGACGCTGTAAGTTTTCTAGTCTCCGGTCGCACAACCTACTATGCTCTATTCTAACAACAAGTGTATCACAGAGCGATAAGAAGGCGTCCTTCTCTAACTTCGGCAAGCTTATTGACCTCAACGCACCTGGCATGATGATCGAGTCCACCGTGAAGGGAGGAGGCAAGCAGCAGATGTCAGGCACCTCCATGGCTGCTCCTCACATTTGTGGTGTGGCAGCCACTCTTATGAGTGAAAAGGGAACCAAAGGCCAGGAAGTGTGCAATGAGCTTGTGAAGATGGCGCATAAGGATGTGTTAGGAGGTCTGGGCAACGGAACCCCTAACCTGCTTCTGTTCAACGGTAACCCCGGCGCTAAATAGATGACTAAATGCTGCATGGTCTGGTACCTTACAGTCAGCTGATCTCGTCATGTCCAATAAGCCTTACTATTAATTAACCTTTCTTATCATTTCCGTGCCTCTTTATTTGTAGATATGCAACGCCCTTAATCGGCGCCCATCGTCGTGCTATAGGCTGATCGTATCCACTGTATTTTCCGATTCAGAGGGCACCATGTGGCTCATCTTTAGTTTCGCCTCTCAATTCACCTTGCCGCCTATATCTCCGGCGCTATATTTATTGCAATGCTTAAACTTGGAAATATTTTACACCAATGGAAATACTGTAAGTCAACTGGCAGTGCCTTGCCAGCTGTTAATCGGGCTGCCAGCTGTCGGCACTGCCCACCGGTCGGCACCTGGCCTGACAAAGTCTCCGCCCACGTGTCAACCCGTCCGCCCTGTCGCCTCTTTTCTCCCCCGTTAAACCCCGCTGACGGGCTTCGATGGCGCAAAATAGGGAACAAGCCGCGGAGCTGAAGCTGAAGATAACGTTAGCGCATCGCCTGCGGTTTAGCCGCTTCCAGCGAAACGTCACGCACTTCTTCTGCTTCCCCTCCCTCTCACAACCACCTTTCACCAAGGGCCGTGGCACGGATGGCAGCGC
The DNA here is from genome assembly GCA_000825705.1 of [Torrubiella] hemipterigena. Classification (NCBI taxonomy): domain Eukaryota; kingdom Fungi; phylum Ascomycota; class Sordariomycetes; order Hypocreales; family Clavicipitaceae; species [Torrubiella] hemipterigena. The sequence continues at coordinate 2,486,641 of CDHN01000005.1, forward strand.
TGATACCGCTTCTATGCTTTGCAAATCGCCATGGTCAAGATTGAAAACGATGCGACGGGGCTTTGGAAGAAGCGATGGGCCCCCAAGGTGCGGTCGGGATGCCTCACATGCAGGTACGGCTGCGCACGTTGGCCGCTTTTTGTGGTCGCATTCCCGTCTCTGAGACTGGTAACTAACAATACATTGTAGAACTCGCCGCGTGAAATGCGATGAGCAGAAGCCGTCGTGTAAGCGATGCATTCGAAGCACCCGACAATGCGTCTACGACCGCGAACGGCAAACCGAGCTCCAGCGATCGATCGAGCCGACAATCCTTATCCAACCTTTGGCCTTTCAGGGCCCCTTTTCCAGTCCACCGTGCGTCCAAGAACGAAGAACATTTGAAATGTTCCGGGAAACAGTCGTCCCCTTTGTGTCGGACATTTTCGATGTCGACTTCTGGAATATTGTGACTCTGCGGGCTGCTTACATGTATCCGGCAGTCTGGTACGCCAGTCTTGCCATGGCATCAGCCAGCAAGGTGGCCGAGATAGATGCCACAGCGGATGAAGCAGCAATGCAACTGCGACAAAGCTACGAACAACAAGCACTCACCTTTTGTAGCAAATCGGCTCGACACCTCACACAAGTCAACTACAAGAACCCCTCTGTAGCAGATCAGGAGATGCTGCTGCTTACATGCAATTTGCTGATTGGCTATGCAAATCTGCGAGGAGACAAGGAGCAGGCCATGATGCATCTTGCCAACGGTGCCTACTTGTCGAAGAAATGGAAATACTGGGAGACAGGCCAGGGAGCTCCGTTACAGCACCGATTGAAGGACTGCGTTGCGCCAGTGCTGTCCATAAACCTACTCTTTAGACGCCTTGAAATGCAACTCTATAACTCATTTCAACAATTGCCCAAGGATCAGGATGTCGAGATGGAAGACAGCATCCCCACCGATTTAACACCATTTACATCCGCCACAGAAGCTTACATGCATCTGCTACCCATCCAACGAGAGCTACGCATGCTAATGAGACTTCCTCCACCAAGACCTGGTGCCATTGCTATTTCCTTCATGGCCCCTGGTTGTGAGCAATGGCGGCAGCCGTTTCAAGACTGGCGCACAAAGCTGCATCTGTACGGCGCCCAGTTGGCTGAAAAAGAAAAGATTGGCAGCGTACCTGGCGACGAAAAAATACGCATGGAAATTCTGCACATCTGGGAGCTTTGCTTTGAGACCTCCCTTTATGTAGACATGTTGAAAGGACCGCTCGGTTGGGACGACTTCAACACAAACTTTATTAACATCGCAGACACCTGCGAGAAACTGCTCGAGCAACACCGCAACGAGCGCCTTCGAGGCAACACAGATGCAGCAGTGGCCAACTTATCCTGCTTCATGTCACTAGTCTCCCAGCCCCTCACGTTTGTTGCGTCGACGTGCCGAATTCCGAGCGTACGGCGAAGAGCGCTGCAGCTCGTTAAAGAGCACCCCTTTCGAGATGGTGTGGCGGCCGGTGCCGATTTCATCACGCTGTTTGAGCGTAAGATTGAATTTGAAGAGCAAGCTGCCAAGTTGGCGCCACTGGAAGGCGGCTGCGACTGTGGCTCAAATATATTTGTCTGCAATTCGCACCGAGTCCCAACAGGCATCGTGGAGTTTCGCCCAGACGGCTCCATGTTTGCTGAGATGAGAACAGTGCATGATGAAGCCATGAATCAACTTGGCAAAATGATACCCCTTGTACTCCCTACGAAAAACTATGGATGAAAAGATCACATAACTCAATGTATACATATATGTACAAAATAACACGACATATTTTACAACAAGCTACTTTCACGTCACTGTTTAGAATAAGCAAAGTGAAATAAATGTCAAGAGCGCATTCAACTGTAATTATCATTTTTATACCAAATAGTCAGATATTGCTGCGTCTATTTATAGGCCAGCTAGCAACTTGTGGCAATATTTGCGTGAAAAATCTCTAATTTTATGCGTTCGTCGGCATATCATACACTTTCGTTAACTTCTATTTACTCGTTCCAGTGGGTGACGAGCCAGAGAAGGGCGTCACGGACGGTCGACTCGGTGACGGTAGCAACGTCGGTAAGAGTCTCGCCGCTGGCAATAAGCATCTGAGCAATCATGCCAGCAGTGTTGAGAAGGTTGAGGTCGTTCTGGGGTCTGCGCCAGCCCTCGTTGTAAGGAAGACGTTCTTGCTCTGCATTGAATTGGTCAGTCTCACACATTGTTTACAGTGAAAAATAGGGAACAGAAAGACTTACCAAAGAAGACCTTGACCCAGCTCTTGTTGGCGTCACCCTTGTAGATGTCACCAAAGATACCCATGATGAGCGCGCTCTCACCGTTGCTGATGAGCTGCTGCTTCTGGCCGTACTTGAATTCCGGGTCGCGAGCCTGCTCGGTCTTGACACGGTACATTCTAGCCTTGCCGGCAAGGGCAGTAGTGATGACGTCAGTGTCACCAATCTGGGCCAACCAGGAATCGAAGATGGTCTGGTTGAAGGAGTGGTTGTTGCCGGCAAAGTTGTCCTGGCGAGACAGAGAGCCGTCGTGCTCAATGGCGTTGTGCTTGATAAGAGCATCAAGGTCGAGGGTGAAGAGATCCTTGCTCAGACCCATGCCAACAGCACCGCCAAAGAAGAGGTTGGAAAGGTCGTTGTCGACATTGAGGACATCAGAGAGAACCTTCTGGAGCATGGGAAGGGTGATGCCACGGCCGTTGTGAGGAAGGAACCCGTGGTTAGCGAGAGAGTTGAGCGCAGGGCAAGGCGCACGAGCATCGTTGGGGCCCGCGGGCTTCCATTGCGAGAAGTCGACAGGCTTGCCGCCGGGGAGAGCAGCAACTGTGGCAAGAAGGCCAGAAGCGAGGACGGCGCGCATGCTAACCATTGTGAACGGTGTATGTGGATTGGTGGGAAAGCTGGTATGGGAGATCTCTATCGGCCAGATTCGTCGCTCTCCCGCTCGTGGGGCGACGCCAATATTATAGCTTGCATCCCATCAGCGCAATTCGTCGTCGCTTGGAGTACTCGATTCATTCCAAATACTTGATGAACTCTATGCCTCGGCTGACCTATGAGAGAAGGGGTGATGCTAAGCATCGTCAGCCGCTAAACAACCACCATGTGGGCTCTGCAGGCACGACAATGCAACGTTCTTCGGACATTCCTCCTATTCTCCGTTAAATGTTAGCCTATCAACGGCCCAGCATCTGATCTAGCGCCCGGGGTTCGGTCACAACGCACTAAAACGGCAGCAGCTTAATGCTGGCTCCGTCCTCCAATATCACTAGTCATTGGCTTTTCGACCCTGGCCGAGTTTCGACTCTCCTCCATATCCTGTCGGCCAACAAGGCCGAATTAAGGTTTTCTGCTCCGTCGGCACGATAGTTGCCCGACCATAACCAGCTGCGCAAGGGCAAGGTAGAGAATTTACAGCAAAATCAAACAGCCGCAGGGAAGATCGAAGGGGTAAATTTTGATCGTGAGTTCGGCCGAAGCGCCTTGTCCAGTCTTCTGTCACACCCTGATAGAACGCATCTTCGGAGCTTATTCTCACTAGTACAACTATTGAGGCTATTATGTATGAATTGCATCAGTATTGTATCTATCGGCTCGTCGGAACGTTACTTAGTCGACCAGCCGTCATTTTCGTCTGATGTGAACTTGTCCCGGCTTTGAGACGAATTATTATGTCAGCTGCATAGATCGACTGGCGTACTTGTGGAGATTTCCGTGGCGCGCCGAAATCGATATTTTCTTAATATCGGTCCGTCCGGAATAGGCAGAGAACTTGATTCGTTGCAGGATCTAGACTCTGGAGCTCAGTGGATAACCCTCCGCAAAAAGTGCTTCTTTTGGCAGTCCGCTAAAATACACGGTACAGTCAGGTAAATAAACAAAAGGAGATGCCTAAAAAGAGTTTTCCATTACTGCCGCTGTCCATTAAACTGAGTACTTTGCAGCAACAATATTTCCCTGCACCTGGTCCTCGGTCTTGTCCGAAGGATATCCGCTCGTCATGGCGCCCTCGTAAAACGTTCCCTGTCCACGGTCACTATTGTCTCCGCCAACACCCAAAACAATGGCCCCTTCCTTGTTCATGCGCTCGTAGCCTGCAGGGCGAGCTCCTTTATAATACGTTTCCAAAGATCCCGTCTTGGAGTTTCCACCACGCAACGCCCATTGACCCTTCATGCCCTTTAGCACCGCCGTTGTAAACCGGAATGAGATGCTCGGGCTCTTTTCATTGGGTGTGTTGCCAATACCTGCGAAGAGACCATTTTCTAGATCAGCTCTGATCCATGGACCTTTGCCAGCTCCGTTTCCATGGCCTTTACCACCACTTCCAAAGTTGATCGTTTCCATGTGTGTTTTGCCATTGTCTTTGGTATTGACTTCAGCATTGCCATAATCGAAACAACACTTGCCATTATAGTGTGTTCCGTCTAGGACCGCATACATTCCCTCTGGATCATCACCTGTGGCTGTACCCTTCGCTTTGTTGTTGCGATATCCATAGCTGGGTTCGATAAATGTTCCATAAACGTTGTGTCCGTTCAGCCTAACAGGAGCGGCTGTCGCATTGGCCAATTTGTCGTAGCCTCCGGGCTCTGGACCTTGGGCAGCTCCACCTGGAGGTGCTTGGGTGAGATGGTTCCCATGTCCGGATTGGTCATAAATGATCGTGATAACACAGTTTGAGCCCTTACAGAAGGAGTCTTGTGTACCTGCGTTTGCCACGCCGCCAGCTGTCAGAGGCATGATTTCAGACTTGGCTCCGTCGGAGTCACGGGATACTTGATAAAGTTTGCCATTATATGCGTTGTACAAGGCCCGAGTAGTACTATGCGCTGCAACACATGGTGTTTTCCCAGCAGCGTACAGATCACAAGGCCCTGCCTCTGCGAAAGCCATAATGCTGACGACGCTAGCGATAGCCAGACCTGAGCGACTCATATTTGGTGATCAAAGAACTAAGAAGTAAAAATTGTAAAAATTCATATCATGAAAAACCATCCTTTCAACTCTGCGATGGCCTATTTATATTAGGACCTTCGCTTAACCGTCTTGGGACAAGATGGGTGTAAGCGCTAAGAAGGGAAGTCACCGAGTTCAACATAGCAGGTGCTATACGAAGTCTGTATGGGCAAAGTTGAATCTGGCAAACGCTTGAAAAGTGTCCGATGACCAAAAGTGTGACGGTACCGCCTGCTTGTACCTATTTTAAGCATCAATTCTGCGCTCTATGTCGCCGGTGCGAGCTCATAGGTAAATTTAATACTCGCCGTTTCTAAAAGGGCCGATAAACAAAAGTACCCGATCCTGCAACCATTGATCTGAGTACTGTACAATCGTCTCGATTATATCAATGCCATTTGTGGATACTTGGGCCCATACACAAACATTTATACGTACGCGCTCTCCGACTAGAGCATAGAGCCAAGCCAAGCCAAGCCACCAGCTAGCCTGCATCGAACCACTTACACCGTTGGACCATGATTGGTTTATATATCGGCTAAGTACAGCTGAAAAACGTAATTAAAAGGATTAACTGTTCTAAGGATACGAAACGGATTATTTCATAATACAACAAATAGCCACTTGTCTAGGCTCCGCCTTGGTCTACGGCTAGAACTGCCACCAGTCATTCTAACAGGAGAGGCATAAGCTAGATGGTCAATTCGGAGCGCTGGTAATAATTGGATCATTCAACTATAAGGCAATTTAGGAATAAAAAAAGGCTCTATTAAAGGGCTATTAGCTACGGGATAGAACCGGCTGGTTCACAACCAAGTTGAAAGGAGCGCCCCCAAAAATGCGCCGTTGTTTGTCGTGTTAACAGATTGTTATCAGGCATCTGTGTAATCAAGCTGTCAACTGCGAAAGCTCTCTGCTATATGTGAGTGAACTACTGTTAGGCCAACAGCATAGCCTCTGTCGAAGGGATGCATTGGTTATCCAGCAACGGCCCAAGTGCAATAATAATGACCACCGGGATCCCGCTATCCGAGCATGGAAGCCACCACTACTGAAACACTGTGCCTCTACCTACCTGGGCGCTGCTTGTTTTGGTCGCCAAACTTACCCAAACGTCTGGCTCCTACATTCCTAGTTGTGGTACTGTGGGAAAAAATTTTGGTCCCCCGTGTGCCAAGATTGAACCAAGAGTCTCTTCCAGTGGAATACTCGGTAGAGATGCGGTTGGGCCTCTCGGAAGAATTCCAATAGTCCTGCTGTCTCAAGGGATACGCTAACCGTTGGCCGACGTGTCCCGGTGGAGTGGTTACAAAAGAACGACGAAGCTAAACAGACAGGCTGGGCGGACAACCGAACGACGACTGCAAATGTGTTCGACACGCCCGGAAGAACTGTATCAGCTATGAGCAACAAGGCCCACAACGTTCGTTGACAAGCTTTACCTGTAAGTCAAGACGCGTCGCAGCGGAGTCTGGCTGGGAGGCAGCAGGCATGTGAACTGACAGGTCCGATCGCTGGCTAGCTCAAGATCCGCCCGTTGCGTTACGGCGTATCCGGTAGAGATCTACACATTATGGGTAAGCTGCCCTTCAAGCAGGCATTCTATAGTTATTATAGCATGCCAGATTCTACTACTAAATAGATGCATCCCCATTAAATCATATAGTATTCTGGACATGGTGATCGAGTACTACGATATACCTTGTAAGACTACACGTCTGCAGAAGTCGTTCCGGTTCGGCAACATCGATTCCACAGCTGATCAGCGCATCTTGTCTTGGCGCATGAGATCTGGCTCATTTCGCGACAAAACGCGTCCAGCATACAGTGGCAACTCATTAATTAACCTCCGTCCCGTTTGACGCGTAGAGACGCGGAAGGCAGTAGGAAAATTCCAAATCTGTTAAGGGACTAGAACACGCATATTCGGATGGGTGGCAGGGCGAAAGGTTTCTCGCCGCGTGTTTCGCGCACAGGTTTCGCGTCTGTTGTGCACCGTCGGGCCGACACTCAGAGGAAACGTAAGAGAGAGATTGCTGAACGTCGAGTCCATGCTGTAGTAGCATTGAGGCATAAATTGTATCTGATAATTCTGTTAATGTAGACTATTTGCATTTTTCCACAAATTAGGTTATATATTCTTTGTGATTGGGGCTTGATATTGTTGTACACCTAGAATCGGGTTCTCTCGCTGACTTCTCATATCGATTTGTATACTTAAATAACTGTCCCTTTAGATATAATAGCCACGACGGACAATACAGCGCCCCAAAGCGAATGCAGAGAGATGATTATAAAGAAGATATGTTACAGGCATTTAAATTAAATTAAATTAAATTAAATTAATAAGATGGTAGTTATATAAAATAGCAATCATTTTAAACAGGTGCAGTGTAAACTTTAGGGTAGCAAAGTCGACTTGACTACCTATGGGCCATTCTGAAATTAGAAATATCTAGAAACCATCGTGGTGGTTCCCAAATAGGCAAGTAACTGCCATCCATTGTAAAACTGATTTGGGTTATGTGGAATGCGCTCTCCGTTGCCCAGGAATGAGAACTACTAGGCTGACACCGCCAGACCAAGAGGGCACACGCAGAAGTGCCCAACTTTGTACGCCGTAGACGCGAAATCGGAAATGAGATGAGGTTAGTACTTGCTAGGGGCACCGTGCGTTGATTCAAACCAGTCAAGACGCGCTTTGTCATGCAAGCTGTTGTGAATGGCCAAGGAAGCGCGGACAACAAGATCGCAAGGCTAACGTGCGATTTTAATAGAAGAGACAAAGTTTAAGACGTGAAAACCGTGATATTATTTCAACCTATTTAAAAACCGCCAACATACTATTAAGTGTATCACATATGCCAGATATTGTACAAATCCCGCCGAAGGATCTTAGTTGGCGATGGAGCCGATAGCAATGCAAGGGAGAGCAAGGTTGATGAGACCACCAACGGCAACGGCCTGGGAGCGGTTGCAGCAGGCAACGCGGCCCTCGCAGGTCTGTCCGTTAAGAAGGGCACCACCACCGATGACTGGAATTTGTTAGTATAAGGCTCAATACTAGGCAAATGAATGCGATTGTACTTACGGGAAGCGACGTCAATGGGAGAGCAGTCACCGAGAAGAGAGCTGCCGTCACCACCGAGAACACCGTTGGCAAGACCTGCAAGGAGGCCAGACTGGTGAGGACCAATATCAGCAGTCTCGGTGTTAATCTGGCGGTTGCAGCAGTTAAGCTCCATGCCGGAGCCACAGTACTCGCCCTCAGCGGGAGTAGGCTCGGGCTTGGCACTGGTGGTGCTGCTGCCTCCAACGTTGCCGCCATCGCTGGTAGTGCAGATGGTGGACATGGTGGTAGGAGGAACAGAGCTGCTGGTAGGAGGGCAGTCAGTGGTGGTAGGAGTGGGAGTGGTGCTGGTGGTGCAGTCGGAGTCATCAGCGTAGACGGTGCCGACGGCAAAGGCAAAAGCCGTAGCGATGTAGGTGAAAGAAACCATTTTGGCTAGAGGTTGGTAGATGGAGATCTAAGAGGAGGAGAGAGAGAGCAGAGTGAAGATTGTGACTTGAACTGATGCTGAAGAAACAGAAGCGAAACTTTGGTCGAGAGATTGGCCTCTATATATGTGTTTCTCTTCTCACCCTCTGCGGGTCGCGGGATTTCGAGCGCATCCTACTTCAATCCTCACTCGCCCAAAAACATGCAGGCTGGCCAAAGGTTGCGCAGCGACCTGACTTAGACTGTGTGCTGGTGGAATGTAGATGGGGCGTCACTAGCAATCTAGACTGGTTGGCAGCACGCGAACTTTCTTCGGCACGGTATGGTGGCGTTTTTGCCGCATGTCTCACTATAGTGTTCAACCAAACCACCCAATCAGCGCATCTGTGTTCCTGGCACTTGACATCTGCAGCCCATCTCCACCCGTAAAGGTCGCTATAATGTATGTACAATAGCCACGGGCTTCATGGTTCCGTCTACCGGCCCCGCCCGCTGTAATCTGGCTCGCCAAGCAACACGCATACCTTTGCAGGCCTCTCCATCCGCTAGCCAGTTGTCATAACCACCAGATAGAGTCACAAATGCGAATCAAATGCATTGTGCTGCATCCATGGGAATGACCTTGTTGCTACTGCGCCAGACAAGGCCTCGCCAGCCATGTGCTAGAAAACAGCATCTCTGTTTCGAGAGTTTTCTTTCTTTTGAGACACCAGGGCTCGTCTCTCAGCGCCGAAATTTTTTGCGACGGCGTTTTGTAATATCAACCCTGGATCTACGCTACCCGCACCTGTCATCCGAGATATCCTCCTAGCGCGGATGATCACTACGAGGGGACCCAGGCTCTCTAAGAATAACAAATCTTCGCTATGTTGAGTCTTGATTCCAGCAAGTATCAGTCGACTATAGTGTAGCTATTATGCCTTGTATATGAATAAACAATTTTGATACCTTCCGGGTAGATCTGCTATTGTTTGTTCCAACGCGAAGCGTTTCACTCAAAAAAATCCTGGTCTATCAAGACAAAACTACAATGACCTCCAGAAAAATAAAAGATATTGTTTATTATACTTGATTACTGCGGCTTCTATATGAATCATTACCGAAAGAGTTGTCTGCAAAATATCCAGCAATTCACTTCGCCCATGAACGATAAGCTCTCCTCTTTTCTCACTCAATGAGCCCATTAATGGATATCCTACAATTCTATTAGCATACTCTCTTGCCCACCTTTTGAAACCAATCCTTACCACGGCAACACGATTTGTCATGTATTTCTTAATATTCGGTAGAAATAGGCATGCAATAAAGCTGATGATTCCAAACGGAATGGTGGTGTACCAGACGTACTTGAGCGCGTCCGCAAAGGCCCACTGTCGCGCCATTGTTGCCGCTGCAATGATGCTCGGCGATGAGCCAGGGATCTGGGGTGCTAGCAAATCAAATGCTGGTGATGCCATCGCAGTGACAAAATCCACAACATTCTCCTTGGGCAGGCCGGCACCAATGGATGCAGTTACAAGGGCATTGGGAAGAATGGCCGAGATCTTGTCGTGAAAGACAGAAAAGTAGATTGTCGTTCCAACAGAGCCTCCAACAAACCTTGAAGACAGGGATAGAGCAGTGGTTGTACCAATGTATTCATCTGGACAGGCATACAATGCCAACGTCAATGCAGGGACCACCATGGCACCATTTCCAAAGGCTGCCAAGGTGGCCATAGCAATAGTAAATCCAGGGTTCTCAGGTGTCGATGCGACAAGCGCTGCGGTAAACGCCGTCATGATGACTGCGACGGTCAAGAAAAGCACACGAACATGACCTCCGGTGTAGGACATGGCAGCACTAACAACACAGGCGCCTACCAGAATGGCAATGGGATAGCACAAAGCTCTCACTCCCAACTCAATCGCGCTTGTATGGTACACGTTCTGTAAAACGACCGGGAAGAATCCAAGAATGGAGTAAAACTCCATTCCCGCGATGAAGACAATGATGAAGGCCAGCGCCACCACTCTCTGGCCTCGAAAGATGGACGACGGCACCATTGGGTACTCGTGTGGACCGAATGCCTCCCATAGCGGAAACAGAATCAGCAAGATGATGCCTGAGATCAACGGGCCTAGCACACGCCCGTCCATCCACGGGTACTGATAGCCACCAGCTTGTAAGCCGACGAGAAACAGCGTCACACCACCAATGGAAAGGAAAGCGCCAACATAATCGATGCGCTTGAGGATTTGAGATGTCGTGAGACCCAGCGAATTCTCGCGGCGAGGTGGACGGTAGCAGAGCACGATACCGATGAATCCGATAAAGTTCCAGATGCCGCAGATACAAACTACGAAAGAGACGAGTCAGCCATTAATTTTCTGAATTATGAGAAAACAAATGATGAAAGTATACTCACATGTCCATCTCCATGTCGAGGCTTGCTGGCAAAGCACAACGTACAGAACTGCCGGCATAAACGGGACAATGGAAAACGTAACACATGACAATGTGACGCCTCTCCATCGCTGGGGTGAGATTTCAGCAACACTAGAGAACTAGAGATTAGCACTCATTGGCAACAAGACAGAATGGAAAATGGTGACCATACCCTGCTAGAGCAGTCAGCTCACAGATGCCAGCTCCAATGCCGCCAATGGTCATGGCAACGATGCCTGTAGCAAGCGATTTGGCAACTCCCATGACAATGCTAGAAATTAGCAGACAAACTGTGCCGAATACGGCCATCCAGCGTCTACCCAGCATGTCTGTGAGGTAGCCGACAAAAGGGCAGATAGCAGCTACGGCGAGTGTGTTGGCAGTCAAGAGCCAATTGGGAATGGACGTGTTCAAGTCAACAGAGATGAAGTCGAGCGCTGGTGACACAAAGTAGAGCAGCATTTGTGAACCGACATAGACGATACATAGTGCTGCAACGGCCACAAGACGGGTTAATGTCCATGGAATATCCTCATAGTGACCACCGTTTGCTTCAACGTCTCCCTTCTTCTCGTCGACTGACGCATTGCTTTCGCGGTGCTTCGTCATGGTGTGTTCACGAATCACACTAGAACGAAACAAGGATAAAAGTGGTTTAGGTTTAACAGATAACCCTTACGTTGGAAGGGTCATGCGCGGCGCTACCTCTGAATATAGCTATCGAACAGATGAGAAGGGAACTAGCTCTTCATCGTCATGGGATGGTTACTTACATGCAACCGAGAGGCGCCTTTGAGCCGCCCTTGGTCCAGCCCGTTCTGTGGCGTCCGTTGGCTTTGCCATTACACCCTGCGCACGCCGCCTTCTTCACAGCCTTGTTGGGCCGGCGGACAAGTTTGACGGGCGCATATTGTGGCGGCCCCTACATGATTTCTTGCGATTACATTTCATCAGGTAATGCTGGCTGCGCCCACTGCGCGATCGTTTCTTGCCTTGTCCTTGGAGGTAAAGCCTTCGCTGCTGCACCATCCGCCACCACGACGCGCGGTGCGGCCATAGGGCTTTGCCAGGGTCAACTTGGTAGAAGCTACTGTAATACCCTTTCAAGGACTAGCACGGGTGTGCTAAACAGCTACAGTAGCTCGTTCCACCGCTACTACTGTATTAGCTTCACAGGCGCTAGTTGCAACCACTGTAGAAGGTACTCTTAGCGTATGACAGCCACTAACCCCGCATTCCTACGTGGTAGGCTCACCTCTTTCCACAGGCATTTGGTAGCTTGTTGGATGCGCGAGTAGAGTAATTGTGCTTTGGCGTACAGGGGTCAGGCTAACGCTTGAACAAGATAGCCTTAGTACAAGTTTTGTTTGTACCGCTTGCTGGCTGGTTTATCGAGGCGTAACATGGTGGTCGGCTGTTTGTTTCGCACTAATCCTAGTGTGATGTAAGTGGTTGAACAGAGACCATGTCGGCTACATGCAGCTTGTTCACCTGTGTTACGCGACGCGGCGTATGCTAGCTTGGCGAAGAGGGTGCGCCATTGGCAATAGTGTTTTGTGAAAATGCTGTGTGAATAAATCGGACACAAGGAAGCCAGCTCTCGGCCGCAGCTGCAGGTCAGATGCTCTTGGGCGCGGAGACGAAGCTCTTCTTGGAAACTTGTTCGTTTTCTGTCTTTTCGCTGTCTTATTTCGCATTTGTATCATTGCATCTTGAACATAACAATCGTTCGTGTCATTCTGTGCCGGTATGTCTTTGCATTACATCGCGAACAACCTCTCTGAGGCGCAGTTGAGCTCGACTTCTGCCTATGCGCCAGCATTTCTCGCCGGTGTAGCTTCACACCAACTTTTCTTCCGCTTTGGAGAATGGGACCTGTATGCTGCGCAGCTCATTTTCGGATTCATAGCGGCTAACGTTGGAGGAGCTGTTGCTCTGACACGCTACTGCCCCGAAATTGAGTTGGCTGCTGCAGTCAAAGTGGTTCCGTCATTGAGCTCTATTGCGGTCGGAGGTATCGTTTCGAGCATGCTTGTGTACAGGGCATTTTTCCATCGCTTGAACAAATTCCCAGGTCCCTTTTTGGCTCGCCTCTCGAACTTTTACATTACGTGGCGTTCAGTCAGCAAATTCCAGCTCTTTAAAGACGTCCAGGAGCTGCATAGACAGTACGGTGACATTGTTAGGATTGGTATGTTGTAAAACACAATACTACGGTCCTAGGATGAACAACCTAACAATGCAGTACAGGTCCATCTGAAATCTCAATTGCAAGCCCTGAGGCTCTTGAGAAAATCCACTCGAACCAATCTCCCTGCGTCAAAGGACCTTGGTATAATGTTCTTTATCCGGTCGTATCGCTACAAATGGTCAAGGACCGCAAGGAACATGCCCGGCGTAGGAGAACATGGGACTTGGGCTTTGGCGCCAAAGGTGATATCAACCCTCTAAGAAGATATCAAAGAAGAACGATCTAACGATGTGGTAGCCCTCCGAAACTACGAGCCTCGCGTCTCGATTTACACTGACCAGCTCCTGAAGAAGGTTCAGGAATCCAAAGACACCCCCTTGGACATGGCTCAGTGGTTCAACTTTTATAGCTTTGATGTCATGGGTGACTTAGCATTTGGCAAATCCTTTGACATGCTCAAAGATGGCGTCGTTCACGATTATATGAAGGTTGTTCACACCAACATGATGGCAATTGGCGCATTCACCCATCTCATATGGCTTTTCCCCATCATCAAGGCCATTCCGCTCCTGAACCGCAACAACGAACTGTTTCAAAAATGGCTCTACAATCATGTGAAGGAGAGGCGTGATGTAAGAGATAACTCGATGACAATTTCTTTTTTGCTAATTTGATAAATAGCGAGGCTCCGCGGTAGAAGACGTTTTTTCGTGGATTCTGAAGGAGCACGATGCCATTGAAAATCCAACGAAGAAAGACATTGTTGATCTACATGGTGACGCCGAACTCATTGTAGTCGCAGGAAGGTAATGTCAAACTAATGATTCCGCAGTTTATAAGTAAAGTTATTGACTTCCATTCACCAGTGACACCACTGCCGCAACGCTGACATGTCTGTTTTATGAGCTTTCACGCAACCAGGAGGTTGTTGAGAAACTTCAAGCCGAAGTCGACGAATTCCATCGCGATAATACCGACATCAATGCCGTTGGCCTTGCGAAGCTCGAATACCTTCAAGCTTGTATCAATGAGGCACTTCGCCTGTATCCTCCTGTTCCCTCAGGTGTACAGAGAATGACGCCACCTCAGGGTCTACAGATCAACGACGCGTTTATCCCTGGTAACACAATTGTCCAGGTTCCCACGTACACCCTGCAGAGAGGTACGCATGGAAGCATTTATGTTCACGAATTATCGCCAGTTACTAAAGAATGTCGCATAGATGCACGAGTCTTTCCCCAGCCGGATGAATTCATTCCAGAGAGGTGGACTTCAAAGCCAGAGCTCGCACCCAACCCGGCAGCTTTTGCGCCGTTCTCCATGGGTAAGGCGAATATTTAATTGTTGATATATTCCCACTAAGTGAATTATTTTAGGACGTTATTCTTGTGTCGGTAAACAGCTCGCCTTGATGGAAATTCGCTACGTCACGACCTCCATCCTCCACAAATACAACTTGGCATATGATAGCTCGGCCGACCAAGCTTCCTTTCAGAAGGGTCTAGTCGATGGTTTCACTCTAGCCTTACCTGTTACACCAATAGTTTTCTCCGATAGGTAAATATTATATGAGGGTAAAGTGCATGGATTAATCAATCAACAGTGGAGACGGTATCTTAAGCGACATAAGAAGTGATGCGAGTTTAGTGACAGTACAACCCTTTTTGGACCGTTGACACGGTCTGAACATCTCTCTCCAGCGTACAGTGAGCGCTGCGGACACCCATACCACTGTTTAATGGCTCCTAACATGGCAGCCCTTCTAGGCCGTTGGCGCACCTGCTGCTTGTGATCATGAAAAATATTCTCGACGCTCGTGTTTCGAGGCCAAGAGCATCTCGAGTGTGATGCACTGCAAATTAATAGGCCAAGATTCTTAGCCTTGACAACAAAAATTGCTCCTGCGTCCCGTATGCCGATCGTAATTCAGTCGGGTGTGAACCAGTCTGCCGCTTTGCAATCAGAAACCCGTACCCATGGCCCTGTTAGCCAATCAGCTCTGCGTCTTTCTTGGAAATGAGCTTTGTTCCCTTTTTGTTGCCGCTCTCCCTGCTGCGGCTATTTACGGGTTCCCAAGTATACAGCACTAGCTAAATTTGCCGTGCATCGGAAATTGACCACGGCATTGAATACAGCCCAAGCGGTTGGCTCAAATATGATATAGCCGACTATGTTTACCATCATCCCAACCCAATCCCCCACTTACCCCGCAAACTACAACCGCTGGCGTGATCGATGGCGGACCGATCTTGACAGCAACAGAATGAGCCAATACGAAGCTGGTGATTAGTATTCATGCGAATTGTCGATCAATAGAGTTACGAAGAACTATTATTTCCAGGTATTTAGAGTTCTTTGCTAACTAGTCGTTGTGTTTCCTCTCCACGGCAAGTCTTGAACATGCATCCTGAGGACGATCCCATTGTTGCCTTAGTGCCACGCCTAGTGGGTTTTCTGCCCGCTACTGCGGAATTTCCCATGTTCATCCTACGCGCTAGCTATAGTTCGCCAATACGATTCAGCTGAGAAATACACTGCTGCTCATTCCACTTATTCTGAATCCTACAGTTCTGAAAAAGAAAAGGTCGTTTATTGTACTACTAGGACAATAGCAGAGACAAGAGTACATGGGCCTCATCGTCATGTATTCAGGATATGAGACACGCGCTCAACCAGGCGCAGTGTAGGATTACGCCCACCTTGTTTAACAATCCAATTACTGGGGCTGAGAGCTATCTGAAAGCTAATTTCAGCTGGGGAGAACAGCATAATCTGCTGCCCTACTCGATGATAGGGCCGCGGAACTTGCAGTTGATTCTGGCGCTGAGCCGACTGTTCGCGACCTGGATAATTCCGCCATACTTTTTCAACAGTGGCGAACTACCGTTGCTTCTCGGACTCACTGACTCTAGCCATGAGTTTTCCTACGCGATGCGACACATCATCTACTGAACCACGTTATATTTGGAGCCAATGGTGTGCAGGATATTGGTATAAGTGGGTTAAATCACTAGGTCCAGTTAGATTAACCGTAGTCCTGAGCTCGCAACAGACTCGGCAACCAATAGAGAAGGAGTGTAGAAGATCGTTTTCCCGAAAATACAACCGTTTCTCATATCATTCTGGGTTAATGCTTGCCCTTTGCTTTTATAACCGGCACTTGTTTTGACTTTCTTATCCGACCCAATCGCCGCGAGGTCTGCTAGCTGGCTCTGAACGTCACGCTTCCAGCAACAAAGGTGCGGAACTAGCTCGCGTCTTTGACCCACGCAACATCTCGCCTAGTGGTTGCATTATGCATGTCTGTACACGGTACTTGCATGGATGTATTTGATGCGTTTCTAGACCAGATTGTTACCTCACCATATAGCCGACGTGGCCATCCTTCTTTGGTTACTATTCTTACTTGCTAGCGGAGGCAATCGCTGCAAACAGGGAAACAAAACAAAGATGCACTATGATTATCCGATGGATCCATTAAAAGACTAAGGATCATGTTTAAAGGATGTTACTAATAACGATAGCTAAAAAGGCGGCCCTCCTCTCCCATTCTTATGATTCTTATGCATAATTTCCTGCCACATACCAAACGTGCAGATAATATTCTTTTCTACATACGAGTACACCCGATATATCTTAATCATGGTCAAAATTTCCCCATCTTTGCTCCCGCTTCTCTCTGTGGCGGCCGCTTGGCCTACTGTCATGGAGATGGATATGCATCTGAAGCGCGCCGCCACTTCGGGTCGCCTCAACACCGGTGCTGGTCACCCATTCCCATCATTTGATGCCAAGGCACAATATGTTGATGTTGGTCCTGGAAGTGGCCATGAATTTCGCTCGCCTGGCCCTAACGACCGTCGCGGTCAGTGCCCTGGCCTCAACGCTGCTGCCAACCACGGCTTTTTACCTCGCAATGGACTGCCCACCATCGTTGATAGTAAGTGCTTATACCCACTGTTAAGGCATCTCATATTAACTATTGTATTAGCTATCACTGGTTTGGAGGAGGCTTACAACATGAGCCCAGAACTTGCTGCTGGTCTTGCTGCTATTGCGGTGCTTATTTCTGGAGATATCCCGACCCTTAAGTGGTCCATCGGAGGCGGCTTCCCTTCAACTTTGCCTTTAGTTCTTTCTGATCCCAAGGGGATTATCGGCTCCCATAACAAGTACGAAGGAGATGCATCCATTGTTCGAGGTGACGCTCACCTCAATGGGGGCAATGTTGGCGTCTTCCAGGACCGCTCTTGGAACAACCTTATGGCCATTATTGGGGACAGTTTGACCCTTGAGAAGACAATCGTATTGTCAGACGACGTTACCAATTTCTCTATCAACAACAACCCGTACTACTTCTCGGGACCTTTCTCTGGCTTAGTTGCGCCTGCTGCGCACAACTTTGTCATCAACTTCATGTCCAACCACTCCGCAGAGAACCCAGGAGGCTTCTTGACGAAGGAAGTTGTTAAGAGCTTTTTTGCGGTCACAGGTGACGAGGGCAAATTTGTACATCACCCCGGCCAGGAACGCATCCCTGACAACTGGTACCGTCGCCCAGGAGGCAAAGACCAGTACAATGTCGTCGATGTCTTCATTGACTTGATTGCTGGCGCTGCAGAGAAGCCTGGCACCCTTCGTTTTGGCGGAAACACTGGCACTACAAACTCCTTCACCGGTGTTGATCTAACAGATCTTACTGGCGGTGTTTTCAATGGAGCCAGTCTTCTTGAAGGAAACAATTTGGCCTGCTTTGCCTTCCAGGCAGCCATGGCGGGTGGAGTTGATGAGCTAGACGGTGTCCTTGGCCTCCTTGGTGGCCTCCTTGACCCTGTCCTCAACCCTATTAAGGATGCCTTCGCCGGACTTGCATGCCCACAACTCAAGGAATTCCGTAGCCAGCTGTTTGACATTTTCCCTGGATATAAGGGAAAATGAACATTTTGAACAGATATAGTGTCTATAGCTACCTCAAATGTTGAAATTGAACCATGATGTCTCCTTTAGCTTCTCTCAGTGCATATGCTTTGGCACAGCCTGCACGGCGTAACTCAACAGTGGCGTTCGCGCAGTTCTGTGACGGGATAAGAGCCATAACCCAGACAAACGGGAAGTCATGCATAGCGAGTCAGGCATAGCAAATTTCAGCTTCATTAGGCTTCCTAGTTTGTCATTGGCGCGTACTTAGCGTGTCTCGGGGGGCGCGGATCCTTGTTGTCCCAGAGGGTTACATTGCGGGGAGGCGACACTGCACACCTGCCGCTCCCCAATTCGGCTATATGCTTTATTAATTCAAATCTCAAGAGAGGCGGTAGAAGGTACATCTGATCTGGGAAGTGATAGTGAGTTTGTTCCATGGCGGCGATTGGAGCTAGGGGCGTCGTCCACCGCTAGCACCTGGAGTAGGCTATGCTCTGCCTACGGGAGTTAGTCAAAGACGCAGGACGGCAGTATGTACATACGCTAGTAGTAAACTGCGAGTCCGAGACTTGGCGCACTAATTTGGATTCACTAGCTGTAGAGTGGTGAGTAGCTCTTGTTTGTGAGCGGATCAGTCTCTATCCGTCAAATCGCGAAATATTTAACAGCCATCCCCAAGCCACCTGAAACCTCTGCAGTCCCACGGCACGCTTTCGATACTCTTTTGCGATAATAATAATAGACACCATGAAATCAATTTTCTCCGTTGTTTTCAGCGCCCTGGCACTTCGAGTGGATGCTGCACCAGCCTTGGCTGATGAGTCTCGATTTACAGTGTACGAGATGCCAACGCCATTGGCTGGCCCGTGTGATCTTACAACAGGCCCCGACGGCGCGATCTGGGTATCGTACATGCTCGACAACAAATTGGCTCGCATAGATCCAGACACTGGTAACATAGACGAGTATGAGATACCGTGGACGCTACCGGAACTTAATGTCACACTGCCAAATATCCTTGGCCGAACTGTGTTGGCCTGTGTGGTTCAGCCTGGTGCCGACGGGCATCTCTATGCTGCCAATGGCGTGCGCAACCAGCTCGTCAAGATGAATGTCACCACAAAGCACATTGAGGTTATCACACCTCCTAATTTCAACCCTCTTGGCAATCTGCAGCCGTTCAACGATCTATACACCGGGCCTCATGGCATGTACTTCACACAGACAACCAACAATGTCATCTCATACTACGAATACGCCACGGGTAACTTCAAGACTTACACAGTGCCGACTGCGCTGTCGGCACCGCTAGGTATCTACTACGGATCCGACGACAAGGTGTACTTTCTCGAACTACTCGGCCAAAAAGTCGGACGCCTTGACCCAGCTACAGAAACTATTGAAGAATTCCCGTTGCCACTGAACCTGTTCGGACCCGGTGTCGTGCGTGCCGAGACAGAAGGCAAATACGTATGGTTTACGTCAGTCATTGGAAACGCCATTGGCCGTATTGATATGCGCACAGGCGAATTAAAGGCTTTTCCAGACGACATCCCCCTCGCCCTGCCTGCTGAAGACACCGTTGACGGTGATGGCAATGTGTGGTATTCCACCTTCAACCAAAACTTGCTGAACCGGATCGATAAGAATACTGGCAAGGTGACGCATATCAAAATGCCCGGCACCCTAATTCCAGCACCACTAAGTATCCCATACAATTTTGACGTCGCGATGCACTATGGCCCGGGTAATTCCATGTGGTTCACAAATGACTTGGTAAATCGTGTTGGACGTTATCAGCTGTAAACTATCCCGTTGTTGAGCTACCAGTAAATAAAGACCATATCATAATGTATTTTAGATAATTGAAAACTTCGGTCTATTACCAGTAATCACTTGACGGCCACGCGCAAGCCCCGACAGCCTCGGAACCTTTGAGGTTGGCGCTGTTCGCTCAGGACCCAATCAGCAGAACGCAAGTGAGCTTTGTTGCATTTTCAAACGTTCGGAACCCTACCCTCAGTGGTACGCCGCTGATGAAGACCAATTTTTTGCTTCTACTGTTCGAAAACTACGCGACCGCTGTGATCCGGTGGCGATCAACAAGGGCCGCCCGAGAGACACCCTCTGGGCAATATCCACAACACTAGGGACGGTAATTGTTGTGGATATTGACTTGTACACTTGCATTCATATAGTTGCCGTCTAAATGGATCTTCTGTCATAAAAAAATACCGACTTTTCATAATGCACAACCATTTTGCAGCTCACATGTATTGCAATTTTACAGAGTCATGGAAAATAGCAAGCCACTTTCGCAAGTGGCGCCTCCACAATTTAGTGGCTACAGGCCGTGGAGTGTTATATCCGCATCCGGGGCTAGCGGGAGAGCCGTGCTATCCACAAGCGGCTTGGCATTAGACTTTAGTAATATGCAGTTTGCCGATGGACTTGGTAGTCTGATAGTCTTCAGGGGCTGTTTGGGAGACTGGGAGAGAGAGCTGAATAACAATAAAAACTGTGTGCCCAATAATATCGACAAAGAAGGGACCGCTCCTGTTCAAGGCTGCCAACAACGGTGGTCGGATGTTAGGCTGGGGTGGAAGCCAACATGGACACACCATCTCCTCAGTCGTCTCATGCACTTTTGTTCATAGTTCGTGTGGGGCATCACTTGCAGTACCCTTTTTCCTTGTGCCTTTGAAAAAGTGCTTACTGAATCAGTCGCGTGGGGGGACCTGATTGCCCACCCACTCGCGCTCAACAAGGCATGGCCAACCACTAGCTTAACTATTTAACTCGTTGTTCCCCAGAGCTTTCCAGTTAATGTTCAATCCACAACAAGAAAGCTAGAGTGTTCAAACATGACCAAGGAACAAAACACTGGCGACGCGGTCATTGAACCATGCCCGCCGACCTACCAGGCGGCCACTGGTGACGGCCAAGCTTCCTACGAGGACAGCAAACCCGTACCAGCACCGCTTCGAGGCTATGGCATTGAATATCGCGTAGATCCTACTGTATCTTTTGCAGAGTTTACGTACTGGGCCAAAGTTGAGAGAGAAGAAGAGGCCGAAGCTGAGCGTCTCTTCCTCGAACGTCGCGGGCCCATGACACCCAAGAAGATGATTATGAGTCGCTTCTCCAAGGGTGTCCATCACGAGAACAAAAAGATGGACGAGAAAGATGGAAACCCCACTACAGGCGTTGTTGCCCCAGCTGACAACGGTATTACTCGCGACTCATCCTCTGACCTTACGGAGGAGTGGAAGGTTGCCTCAAGGGCCATGCGCACTGCTGGCTGGAGCTCCATCTTTTTCCTCATCACCACTGACATTCTCGGATGGTCTGGATGCCCGTAAGCAACCCTGTCAATCCTAATTTGGAGAATTCTTAACTAATCGCTTTTTCGTTGCAGATTTGTCTTTGCAAGTGTCGGCTATGGTACCGGTGTCGCTCTCTACGTCATCTTTGGCCTTGCCGCCACGCTTAGTGGTTACATGCTGTACAAGATGTTTGTAACGCTGGACTCTTCCCGGTATCCGATTCTGAGCTATGGAGATCTATTCTTCAGAGTCTTTGGACCCAAGACCCGCCACTTCATCAACGTCACTCAGTCCCTGCAGCAGTTTTGCACCGTTATGGTCCTCATTCTAAGCAAGGGTCGAGTTATATCCCTCTTGGCTGGCCCAAAGCTGTGCTTCATCATTTGCATGCTCATCATCATGCTTGTTGGTGTTGTATTTGGCAGTATTCGCTCTCTGCAGCGTCTCGGTTGGATCTGCAATCTCTCCGTTTGGTTCAACGTTGCCTCCTTCATCTCCATGTATGTGAACTATTGCTTGCTTTCGTACTATTTCCGCAGCTAACCCGTTTACGTTAGCATGGTCGCTGCAGCCAAGTACGAGCCGTACTATGGTCCTGTAATTCAATCAACGATTCTCCCTAAAACCATCATGCCAATTCGAACGTTCGTTGGCCTTGTTCCCGACGAGTACCAACAGCAGGCACACGGATTCGCTGGAATCTTCAACGGTGTTGACAGCATGGTTTGTAAGTACAACTCTAAACTTGAGCTTCTATAATTTTGCTTTAAGCTAACGTATTTCTCCAGACGCCTACAGTGGTGCCATCTTGTTTGTCTCCTTCATGTCCGAGATGAGACATCCCATGGACTTCTGGAAGGGCATGCTCTTGGCCCAGGCGTTCATCTGCGCAATCTACGTCATCTTCGGAGCCTTTGTCTACAGCAATTTTGGTCAATATTCTGGATCCGCCATCTACCAAGTCATCAACCCAGCTGGCCTGCGCACTTTCAATAATGTGCTCAACCTTCTCACTGGAATCATCGCGAGTGGTATGTCTACAATTGATGCTTGATTCACTTCTTTTTGGCCATGGCCTCTAACAAGTCTCTAATAGTTCTTTACTTTCATGTGGGTATGAAAACGGTATACATCGAGGTTTTCCAAGAGGTCTTCAAATTCCCTCCCATTGCAAGCAAACGGGGCCGTTGGATGTGGTATGCCCTGGGTCCCATCTATTGGGCCATCGCATTCATGCTCGCCGCTGCCGTGCCCAATCTCAATGGCATTGTGAATCTTGTTGGTGGATTGTTTGGAGTCAACTTCAGCTACTCACTTCCTGCAATGTGCTTCCTCGGCTGGCTAATTCACACAAACTCCACCCTGCCTGGCGAGGGCTACAGCCCAGAGACTGGCGAAGTGATCCAACACGACTCGGGAATTAAGAGATGGACCCGTGGCTTTGTCAAGTGTTGGTACGTCAGTGTCCCTTGTCTGATCTATGCTCTTGCCGCTCTTGCCACTTCAGGTATGGGAAGCTGGGCTGCTATCGAAGGGTTGATTTCAGTGTTTGGCCCAGGTGGAACGGTCGCAACTTACTACGGATGCCAATCGCCAGTGTGGAAGAAGGAGTAAATTATCCAATGTGGGAGATTTGAACTACAAGTATTTATTGTCTGGTTATTATAATTAAATTGTCTATCAAATAATACATCTTACGCAGTATGTGCTGATCATTAACAGAAGGGGTCGGCGTTTGCATCCATGTTCGGCGAATATTCCATATTTCTTGCAGCGGCATCAGCAATCTCGTCGCCAAAAATGTCTCGCAAAAATCCAAATGTCATGTCGATTCCTGCGGAAACCCCAGAAGATGTGTAAATGTTGCCGTCAATAACCCATCTAGCCTCTCTTATCCAGGTAACTTTGTCGCTCTGAGAGACAACCTGCAATTGTTAGTAAAAGATGAACACGCGAACTAGTACAGGTAAAGCATATACCCAGGTGAAAGATCGCTTATTGGATGTCGCGCGCTTCCCGTCAAGAACGCCTGCCCTTGCAGCTAGGACCGCGCCAGTACACACAGTCAAGAGGTACTTGAGAGTTGGATACCTCGCCTTGACGAAGTCGACTGCTGCTTGGGATGATTCCGTTGCCCGCACACCCTGGCCACCAGGGACAAGAAGTACATCAATATCCTTTGGGGCATCCACGAAAGAGTAAGATGGCAAAACTTCAGTACCGAAGGCCCCTTCAATATTGTGTGGTCTTGAAGTGGTCGGGTCACAGGTTTCCGCTAGTAGACAGACGGAGATGCCGGGTTGTCCACGCGACCGCATGGCATTGTTGGCAAAATAGAACGTGTCATACGGCCCAAACGCGTCAGTAATCTGGAATCCAGGGAACAAAATAACTCCAATCTTCATCATTGTTGTACACGGAATCTTTGCGGGAAATATTAAGTCTCCAAATGCGCGGGGTAAGATCTGAGCCGAAACAAGGCTCTCATAATCCGAGTCAGCATCACGGATCGTTCATCAGCCACTAAAATGCTCCCTCCAAAACGCAGAGTCAATTACATTATTGCTTTACAAGGTGGCGACTACCAAAATCAATTCGACCTAAAATTTCTAGCCTGAGTTATACAAAGAGATGACTTGTACCCTAAATCCGGCCAAAATGTGATGCGTGGCTGATTCCTGGACAAACATGCCGTCGGCTAGTTTCGGGATGAAAGCCCATATACTACCGCCACCGAAATAATGCAGAGCTATTGGAAGATAGTATAGTACTATACGTAGGGTGACATTTGCCGGTTAAGGCTCACGACAGCGCTATGTATGTAGAGCGCAAAGGCAACCGTGCGCAGCCTGCTGCAAGTCCTAAACGACGGCACACCCATAAGTCAGTTGAAGGTATCACTTACACCCACAAAGCAAGCACCAATGATCTGCAGCTAAGAGGGATATTACTGAGCAAGGCTACAGGGGAGATACCGGTTCATTTGACGTTGAGTGGAAAGAGATCACGGATGGCTGGACGCTAAGAAATATACATTGACTCGGCCATCCCCTCCCCAAGGGTTTGAAGTAGCAACATAATTAACTCCATCAATTCAATATACCACAGAATCTTTTTATTTGAGGTTTCCATATCAAATTATCAATATGTACCTCTCCACAACCTTCATCTCTCTGGCATTGGCTGGCTTTAGTCATGTTACTGCTCAAAGCGACGGTGGTTGGGACAATGCGCCCGTCAATGCTACTGGCAAAGTCATCATGAGGGGCTATGATGTGTCGAAGCCCTCAAGTCACCAAACATCCCCTTGGTCTTGGAACGTCCGAGTTTCTGCTGCTTATCCCAGCGAAAACGGCACAGTTCCAGCCGCCGAAGTTACCCTCTTGGATGACACTAAGACATCTGGCAATGCTATTGACGGCTGGAACCTATGTCCCACTATACTCTACACATTAAAGAAGAGGAATGGAAAACGTGTACCTGCTGATTGCAAAGGTATTGTGAGCGACAGCTGCCTGGAGCGTCTACGTAACTTCGAAGCCTTCCAACCCAATGGTACTTGCTTGACGAGCCCCGGCGCCAACCTTTTGGGGGATTGTGAGGTTGACCTTGGGGAAAGCGGTAAGAAAACACTTACTATGCACTAGAATAACATAAATACTGACGTATAAAAGGATTCTACGATGCGGAAGCCATACGCGCAACGAACAGTCGCACTCTTTTTTGGAACGGCCCATATCGACACAAAGACGGGAGCCTGCAGACGTACGAAGAGACGGCTGAGAAAATTTACATTTCTGTCGTTGGTTGGAGTTTTAATGATTCCGCGGGAAATGGTAGAGTTCACAAGCGAACTGAACATGTTTGCTTTGCTGCCCAGCCTGTTTGAACCACTGCCAATAGGCGGTTGCCTGCCCATGGAGTGCTAGCACGTAGGCATGGGGTAAAAGGATTAGACCAAGACGGTAGATAGTTTCCTTTAAACAAGTTACTTGCGAAATATAGACTTTGTCTAATACCGAACTGACCGATACTAAAAGCGCAGTGTTCCGTTGCGCTACTCGCAGCTGTAATGGCAGGCCAGGCTATGCGAGATTGCCTCCAGGCTTGAGGTGCGAGGTGCAAGCAGAAGAATACACGGTCACATTGTAGAACTTGAAATATAAATAGGGAGCATAGAGCCAGTAAGCAGATACCTTTGGATAATTTATTTATTACAGGAATTAAAACGAAACATCCAATGACGATCCTCACGGCTGACAATTATGTTGTTGCTCCTCGTCGTGACCATTATCGCGGGCCTTCTCCCCGCGGTAGCCGCAGCCCCGGGTGGCTCCAGTACGTCAATATTCAATTGCTAGTATTTTTTGGCCGATCTAATTCGATCTCTAGTCCCAAGTCTTGCCACTCGCGACAATCCATGGCCAGGATGGGAAATGCTCAACAACAACAACCACACAAAGCAAATTGTTGTCGACGGCGACAACCTCTACTAAATACACGACACTGGACATATATACCAGTTTACCGGCACTCCAATGACTGGGTGGTTGGAATTGGATAACAATCCTTTGTCGTACAAGCTCGTTGCTGCGGACGGCGAGCTTTACCAAGTCCACTCCAACTACGACATCTGGAAATATACTGGCAAACCATACACCGGCTGGCAATTGATTGACAACCAAAGGCTCCTAGCTACTGTGTTTGCTACTCAGGGCATGGTCTTCAAATCGGACACCACCAACCGCATCAAGCAGTATACTGGCGTTCCTTTGCAGCCGTGGCAGCAGATCCTCTATGAAGACTGGGGCAACCTTGCAGTTGGTGCAGCCGGTGGTGAGGTATACATATCGATTCGTGGACGTGTGTATAGATACTCCGGTACACCAAACAGGTGGTATCGTATCCGCGATTATGCTGGTGTTAAGGAGCTTGCTGCCTATGGCAAAGACGTCTACGCTAGAGACGCGGACTCCACCATCATCAAGTGGGCTGGCGTGCCTAACCAGTGGGATTTAATGGATCCTGGTAAATATTCAGTGGCAATCACTGTAGGGGCGCGCGGTTTATATCAGATCCACGGCAATGGTCACATTTTCCAATTCGTTGGCTCACCGTTCAACGGCTGGAAGCAGAATGACGCATATGCTGCCTCCAAAGCAATTGTTGCTGGCAACCACTTACACCAGTTGCATAGAGACGGTAAGATTTGGCGATACTTGAACTAAGCTCATATAAAAATAGAATCTTCTATTTATTGAAGTATATTCTGCGCAAACTTGAGTGCTCTTTGGACCATTTCGGATGAATGTTCTACTGTAGGGTAATGGCAGGGCATGAGCTGTTACAGCCCATTCAGCACATTAAATCACGCGCGTAGATATAAGCCTCATTATTCATATTACATATTTGTTATTTTAATAAAAACAATAAAATCTTTGGGTAATAAATACATACGCAGGCAATGCAAGTTTTGTTGTCTGGGATATCACAAATTGTACGGTAATGGGACGCGGTCGGGGCCAACAAGTAGGTGCCGTGCGGTCCTTCTAAAACTTGGGCGCGTTCAAAAACAAACCCATAAGCACACCACCAAGAGTGCCAGCAATTGGGATGGTCATGATCCAAGAAAGAAGAAGAAGGCCAACTCGCTGGAAGTTGACAGCCTTGAGAGTTCCATTGCAGAGACCGACACCAACGGTGGCACCAGTAATGCACATGGAGGTAGAGACAGGGAGCGAGAACTGAGAGAAAACAAGAACGGTGATGGCAGCACCCATTTCCATAGAGCAGCCTCTGCTAGGAGAGTGGTAGGTGATCTTGTTACCCATGACTGAAGAGAGGTGAAGTTAGCATAATGTTTGTGTTTTCTATTTGTACTGTGGTGGACATACCTTTCATGATGTTGTAGCCGTATGTGATGAGACCGAAGGAAATAGCAAGAGCCAGGACAGCAATCTGCCAGAGGTCAACAGGAGCAGTGGCACCAGTAGTCTTTCCAGTCTTCCATGCAGTGTAGATGACAGCCCAAGGACCGACGGAGTTACCGATGTCGTTCGCGCCGTGAGCAAAAGAAGCAGTGCAAGCCGTCAAAACCTGGACAAAGGAGTAGGTGTGCTCAACCTCGTTGGGGTATTTTTCAGCAGCAGCGTACACACGCTTCATGCGCTCACCCTCTGGGGTACCGTGGATGCCAGACTGAGCAGCGTGGATGTCGTAGTGAAGACCGTAGAGGAGACCGCAGGTGATCATGGCAGGCAGACGCTTGGCGAGGATCTTCATGTTTCTCAATTCGTAAATCTGGCCAGGGCCCATGGGGTTCTCGTGGAGAGTACGCATCGCCCAGCCAATAGGGCCTCGCTTCTGGCGAAGCTTGGCGTGGAAGCGAGCCTCACCTTCGGCCATCAGCTGAGCGTAGGACTTGTTAGACTCGAGGGCTTCAAGGCTGGTGTTGGCTGCGACAGGGGCGGTCTTGGCAACATAGTTGCCCTTCTCATCGACATGGCCAGCCTCGCCAGCTTCAGTGGAAGAAGCATCGGAATCATCCTCCTGGACAACGGCATAGTCGGGGACAACAGCAGCGCTGGCATCAATAGGAGTAGGGCGGTTGAGGAGGAGGGGGCCGTAGACGAACATCCACCACTTGACAGAAGCATCGCGCTTGATGATCTTGGCGTAGATATAAGGGACAAAGAAGAGAGCAGAAGCGACGGCGACCGCACCGCCAGTGCCAAGAGTGACGGCAACGATGTAAGAGGCAGGCTTCTTGTTCAGACCCAACTTGGGAGAACCCTTGTAAACGATAGACAGAGTGCAGATGGTGGCGGCGATGAGGAAGAAGAAAGGAGATGTGTAAACAGCCCAAGGGACGGGATTCTTGCGCATGTGAACAACAAGCTTGATGAGCATGAAAATGGTGGCTGCAAAGGCACCAGAGATGGCGGGCGCCATGCCAAGACCAGCAAAGATGGCACCAAGACCCTTTCCGTTGTTCCAACCCCACTGGACCTTGGAGGCGCCAACAGTGGCAACACCAACACCAGCCACGGCAGAGATGAGGGAGTAGGTAGAGGAGACGTGAGCAGAGTGGCGAGTGCACCACATGACCCAGGATGAAGCAGCAGCGAGAGCACAGGTGAAGGCAAGCATCTGTACACCAGCGTTGCCATTGAAGGCTGTGGCGGGAATGATACCGTTCTTGATAGTCTCAGCAGTGCGAGCACCAACAGTGATGGCGCCAAGCATTTCGAAAATGGTGCCCAAGATCATGGCCTGTCGGTAAGATATGGATCGCGATGAGACACTGGTAGCCCAGGAGTTGGCAACATCATCTGTATGATCGTTAGTATGTGAACGGTGACAGCCTCATACCTCCAGCACTTGGCGTGCAGATTCGACATTGCCTTGGCAGGACTTGCCAAGGCGACTGCCACGGCGGTTGGGGTCCGAATGTCACTTACTGGCTCCATTGTTGAAAGCATCCAAGAGGGCAAACAGAGTGCCAATGGCGAAAACCCAAGTGTATTGGTAGAGTGTAGTGTCCATGGCTGCGAATTGGGGGGGTTGGTGTGGTTCGAATGTCTCAGCAACGAGCTGCAGGAAGGCTTGTCTGGAATTGGAAGCAGAAGGGAAGAGCGCTGGGCTGTGTATTTAATTGTTTGTAGAGCCTTTATCTCTCATCAGGCTAATTCTTGCCAAAAGACCACGCAGTGTCGGCACACCGAGCCCCAAATGGGCCTCTCTCTCGGACGATTGTCCACTAGCAGCGGAAAAGTCCCTCCTCTCGCTCGCCATGCCCGCGTGCGCGACCGAATGTCGCAATCTAGAACAACGGTTCTGCGGAGCAGGGCTGAGCGTCAGTTGCATGATTGGCCCGGGGCAGGACGGTATATGTCAAGTCTAACCATTAACCTTAAAGCTAACGCCAGTGGCGTTGCGTGGGCACAATGGGCCTTGGGCAGGAAGATTGTCCAATCACGCAAAGGATCGTCTCCACGTGGGGAAGTCAACGGGAATCTATGGATCTCTGGCTCAGCCGGTGCGTATTTGGTGGCTTGGTCTAGAGTGCCTCAATTCGCATACTTGTTCATCAGCGCGTGCAAAAGCTGCGACTCAGGAAGAGCAAAATTTTTTTTATCTTTGCCTCAGCATTTGAAGCTGCCAAGACATTAAAGCAAGCCACCGGATTATTGGAAATTTACTGTCGCCACTACTGCGGTCGACGCAGCGATCCAGGACGTCCAGTACCAACACGTGCGAGCGGCCATATCCGTCCGGTTGGATATGGGGTCTCGTAAATCAAGCTATTGCTGTGGAAATAAGATGAAAATCAGTATTGGCCTAAGTATGATGTTCTTCGTAGAACGCGACTTTTGCAGTCGCGTTGTCAAAGAACAACGATAGTACGGTCCACTACCTAGCTACTGCAGACACGGCATCGAACACAAGGAGATCACCAGTGACACTGAAATAGTTCCAGTCATACTGTATATGAGTTCAGTTTGCAGCGTATGTGGATGATGATTGTGCCTCAAACGGCCTGTTTAGAGAATAGAGGATAGCTAGATTAGGCACCCTTTACCACGCGCACCTGGGCCCAGGGTGCCTACCGTTTAGCTCACCGGTGTCTCTATGTTAGACGCAAGCCGGTGGTGGCGGCTTCGACCTCGACAAGTTTGTTTCGCAACTACCCGATGGCTCTAAAAACCCGTCTGATCTACTGGCTGTCTCGCACCTTGCATGCGACAATGAATAAGGTACTGTGCTCAGGTGCTTCTTTACCGAGTTTGGCGACGGCGCCATGCCACTAAGCCTCAAGCTGAGAGGGCGTGCGTTATAAATTTAGCTGTAGGCGCGCCACACGGTCGCATGGTGCACTAGCATTACCAGCATTTTCAGTGGCTAGATTTTCACATTCAGCGACAAGCGTCTCATGAGTTGGGCCAAAAACAACAACAAAAAAAAAAATACAGCACAATAGTGCCATTGTGTAACATGAGTGAGCTGAGGCCTATTGTAGTAGTAACGGGCAAGGTACGATTCGTACGAAGTACAAGATGAGGGAGACGGTAGACTCTAGAACTTGAACAAGACTACAGTCCTACAACAAACTTACAACAGGCGGCGATCGGATTGTGCTCGCTTAACGGTGGGGATGTGAAACTAAGGGTCTTCTTCTAAATACGCATACAATAATCAACCTGAGTGATAACAACTCTAATATTTATGCCTTTAGTCTTATGATAAAAACACCAAAGAGTCAGGGTATCCAATAAGTACTCACCAAAAACTAGATTATACCTATATTTAATAAAATTATTATGCACTCAATTCTGGTTAGCTGACTGGTCTCTACGTATCCTCGCGACACATGCCAGTGCTAGCATGAAGCCCCACCTATCATCGGAGTGATGTTTTTTCTGCACGATGAAAATCTCGACACTGTAGAAAAAGAAGCACACATATATCGAAAACTCAATATATCGCGACAATGCCTATTTCCAAGAAAGCAAAGGTGTGTCTCTAATACATTGCACAGGCTTTCGTCACACTATACTAACAGCTGTCCTAGATTCAACGCGAGCATAAGAAAGCAGAGGCTGCTGGTACTCGCGCCCCAGTCAAGCCCAACGGCCTACCTGTGAAAGCCCCCAAGCCGACCTCTATTGTAAGTATCTAACGCTGTAAAATGATTTAACACCAAAAGTCTTGGTCTGTGGTCTTGCCTTTACTAAATTACGTTGTCTTTCAATAGTGTGCCAACTGTCGCAAAGAAATGGTGAGGACAAATTTGGCACAGCTTGAAGCCCATGCCCAGACCCATGATCAGAAGAACTGGCCCAAGGAGAAGTGCTGGCCCAATGACTTTAGCTAGTCAATACGTCCACTGTGTAGAGTGGTATGCATATTTGGATTTTGTGATTTGATGTAACGAGGTCTGCCGTGGCCCCGTGTAGAGGGTAACAGTCGAGGGAACTAGTGATGTCCCTGGCGAAGATGTCGATAGCGTCCACCGCTTCGGGCTTATTGGCGTCTCCTACCAACCGGAGCAGTTTCGTTTTGAGGGTAGATATAGAGGAAAGAACCTTTTCCTTCGTCAGGTCCGTTGCAGCTTCGGCGCGCGCCCGTGCCTTCTTCGGGGAGTTCCCCTGGGAGGATCGTTTTGTTGGCGAAAAGACCGATTGACTCAGTGCTCCTGCCGCGGAGCCTGCGCGGCTACGTGGAGGGCCCATGGAGCTATATCGCTATGTTATCGATAATATAAAGGGTCGTTTAGCGATTTTAGTGAACAATGAAGCAAGCAATAGTCGATTTAAGGAATCTTCAAAGTCGATGATGTATAACTTAGATAGCATAACATTAATCTAATTTTAGATAGGCCACATATGTCCATATATTTGGTGATTCAAATGTAGAGAGCATGATTTATAAACTAGCTATAGTCCGCATGTCGACAAAAATGCTTCTGTTTATTTGCCATTTGATTAAGGTTAAATATAATCATTATGGTTCGAAACAAACTCGGTGTTCTATACGCAGCCTTTAGGGCGAGCTGTTCGGCGTTCGCTGTAAGCGTCGACGACCAACCACAATTGGTCACATCATCTGCCTCAGAGAACTGCCAGATTGCATCGAACGCGACGATTACTTTTACCAACTATTGCCATTATTCATTCAGTATTTCAAACACAGAGGATGTCAGCGTTGATGAACATGTCGGCAAAGAGCTTCAATTTGGGCAGTCTCACACCGTCAGCTTTAAGCCTGAAAACGATGCAAGGCATTATTTATATATGAGGGCTAGCAAGCATAGCCTACCCGGGGACGAACTCATTGTCGTAAGCTATCGACATAAGTCATGCGAAAGGTTTATAAGTGGCGGATCAACGATGTATTACAAGAGCCGAAAGGTTGGCAAGCGTTGGGATATTGGGCACGAGACCAATTCGCGGGTCATTTGCAAAGGAGCAGTGACCTTTGATAGAGGAGAAGTTTACGGTTGCGAGTTTGAAGATGATCCGCCACCCAAAGACCAAATAATATCCGCATATGGAACTGGTGCAAACTGTCGGCCGGATAAAAAGCTGACCATAACCGACAGGTCGTTTGCAATTACTTTCAAGATGTGCAGCGAGAATATGCCCTGAATTCACAAAGTTATACCTTTAAAGAGTGAAATATTTGGTCTAACTTATGATAATAAATGTAATTGGATTAATGTAGAATCTTATAAGACACAAAAATATCAAAATTGAGAGATTATCCCCAAAGATCGCTGACGCTATACTATACAGTGGAAAATGCACGGATGCCAAAGCTCATAACCAATGTCCAGTCTTCACAGGTGGACTGGTTTCTATTGACTTACATATTTTTACTAAATTTTGATGACCAGCTTATCCATTCCAACAAATTGTAGTATTATTACTTTTATCATTCTCAGGTAAAATAAAAAATGGTTGCTTGATAGAAGGCTTTGTTTGTGCTGATCACCGACTATACCAGCACTCTCTAACCATGGATAATGGTCGCCGTATGGTAACTTTTAAGAGCAAATACGACCTCCACTATGGATTTGAAGGCGCCTCCTACGAGTTTGCGTGGGTTTAATTACTGAAAGATGACTGGACACAAAACCGGTTATATACACATTACTCACAAACTACTCATCAGGCTGCACTTTGGATTAAAATTAATCTTTCCTTATTTGTTAAAGCGTGTACATTATCAATCATTTCATAGTAGTTCAACTTTGCGGAATGAAGACCTTGCGCCAAACATGCAACACCGTACACCATCGTCTCGTAGCCGCAGTAGAGACCCGACCTTTACCCGGGATGTTATCCGGGAGGTCGTCAAGGAAACCCTCCTCCAGTCCAAATCCCAACCGACCTGAGCCCAGGTCGCCTCCACTACCAAGCCATCTACTACCGACAAGACCAATGCTAAAGCCCCAAACAAAGCCGAACCTTATGAAGTCACCGTCCGCGTTGCGAACTGCCCGGAGGCGACCCGGCGCCGGTCCAGCCACGATACTATCCAGCGCGCCAACTCAGTGCTTGGAAACAACACGGTAATAGCTGCCCGAACACTCCCTTCTGGCGACGTACGCCTCACTTTCGCGGCCGCAGCTGCTAGCTCCCAGATCGACGAGGCTTGGCTGCTACACGTATTCGGCACGGGAGCGACTCGGCTCCGAACTGAACATGCAGTCATCGTAAGAGGCGTACCGCCCGCGGTCATCAATCCCGATTTCGATATCCACGGCGTAGCTGCGCAGAACAGCATTTCCTTCCAAAGGGTGATCCCTGCCCGGGCCCGACCCGGAGCCACCAAGCGCAGTTTCATCCTGTATGTAACATACATAGAGACCGCTAATAAGCTCTGTGACCGAGGCTTTGGTATCGACGGCCAGCTCTTCGACTGCGAGCCCTACACAGCTGCAGCCCGCCCCCTCCAGTGCTACAACAGCTTCCAGTTCGGCCACCAATCTCGCCAGTGCGCCAAACCTGCGATCTGCGGCTACTGCTCTGGGGACCACCACGGCTTCGTCGAGGGCACGAAGCGGGGTCTCTCCCCTGCCCCGAGGCCTTCGACATCGTCGCTCTCCAGGAGCCGACCCGGACCAGTCACGTCCCCGCGTCGGCCCTGTTGAACTACCACGTCGTTTTCACTGATAACAGCACGGCCACATACGTACACAAACGCCACCCTACACATTCTTGGAGCTCGTCCTCCACAGCATTTTCTACTACTATCCGCTTCGGCTCCGTCTCGGTCACTAATATATACCGGTCCGGAGCTGTCTCTGTCCTCGATATAGTCACCCTCTTTAACAATCTCCCTCCTAGAATCCCACACGTTATTGTCGGTGACTTCAACGCCCACCACCTAAGCTGGGACTTCTTCGGCCGCGAAACCCGGGACTCCTCGGATCTCATCGCGGCCGCGGGACAGGCCCGGCTCGTACTAGTAACACCACCCGGCATCTTCACTTGGGAACCGCCAGATGACCGGCACGAGTCCTCGCGCCCTAGTACTATCGACCTAGTCTGGGCCTCCCCCTCACTCCAGCCCCGACATGTACCCGCGCCGCGGGACCTCCACGGCTCCGACTATATACTCCAACTAACATATATCCAGCATACACGTACACCTTCGCCGGCCCCTACCTGGCGATGGTGCGAGGCCGACCCGGACACTATACGCGCCCTAGGGGCCACGCTCATAATAACACCCGAAGTCCCAACAGACTCGGCCGCGATTGACCGAGCCTTAACCGACCTCCATAACCAACTTGAAGAAATCGCCTCAGCCACGGTCCTGAGCCGCATCCCGGGCTCTACAGCACAACCGCCTTGGTGGTCTAGCGTCGTCTACGACGCTGTCATCTCGGCTCGGCGAGCTCGTCGGCACCGGCACGATAGCGACGCGGCCAAGGAACGGTACCGCGACGCTGTACGCGACCGCAACCGGGCCATACGACAAGCGAAGACAGCGGCCTGGCGCCGGTTCGTCGACGAGCTGTCACACGGGTCCTCGGCGCTTTGGCGGTTGGCCGAATGGGGTGCCAAACCCCCGGACGCTAAATACCAGTCCCGAGCAGTACCGCCGCTAGACCGCGACGGAGCCTCCCCGGCGACGTCTATCGAGGAGAAGGCAGCAGTGTTCGCCGCGAAGTTCTCCCCCCCTGCTCCTAACCTCCTGCCCTCGGGCCCCTGGCGGGGCCCACGTTGTGCGCTCAAAGGCCTCGCTGACTCTATTGATGATGAAGTGCGTGCTACTCTTAATCGGTGTCGGTCGTGGAACGCCGCGGGCCCGGACGGGATCCCTTACAGCTTCTTGAAAGCGTGCAGCGACCCATTAGTGGCCACCCTGTCCATTATTTTCAATACCTGCCTCCAAGGTAGATACTATCTATACCGGTACCAGGCCAGAGCTACCGTTATCATCCCCAGGCCCGGTCGGTCTTCAGCCGCTCTCCGCACCGCTGGCGCATGGCGACCGATTACTCTTCTTAACACGATAGGCAAGCTCCTCGAGAAAATCATAGCCGACCGGCTCGCATCCGCCGCGGAGGCGGCTGGTGCCCTCCCAGAGGGCCAGATGGGGACCGGCGCGGGCGCGGCACGGAGTCGGCCGCCTTCCTACTCAAAGAACTTATACAGACTACATAGGGCCGCGCTCTAGCGATCTCGCTGATGCAGCTAGACATAGCAGGTGCCTTCGACGCCATGCCACACGAGTGCCTACTTAAGATCCTCGTCCACCTCGGAGCCGACCCGGCCGCGCTTAATCTTATCGGCTCCTTCCTCGATGATCGCTCCACGTATCTTGTTATCGACGGGGTCTCTACGGGTCCGTTCCGACTCCGATTCGGGAGCCCCCAGGGGTCCTCTATCTCGCCTATCCTCTTTATTATCTACATCTTAACCTTATATCACCATCTATCTAATATCCCTAGTATCCAACTTATCGGGTTCTCCGATGATAGTAATATTGTCGCTATTGCTCCTACACACGCAGGTGTCGTTCGCTTGCTGGAGGAAGCCTGGACTCGCTGCGCGTCCTGGGCGGACGCGCACGGCGCTACTTTCGCAGCGGCTAAGACAACTATCACCCACTTCACTCGCGCTCACTCCCCTCTCACTACTAGCGTCCGACTCGGCCCCGTGTCGCAGCCGCCTACAGAAACGGCGCGCTTCCTCGGGTTCTACTTCTATCGGAAGCTTACGTGGGAATACCACGCACGCGAAGCCAAGACCCGCGCTGCCCGAGCTGCCGGGGCCCTGAGCGGCACCGGCGGGATAGCGTGGGGGACCCGGCTCGAGAACGCTCGCCTTATCTACACAATGGTCCACTGCTCTATCCTTACGTATGGGTCAGTTCTCTTCCACAAACCTGGGGATATCCCCCTAGGACCGGCACGTACTATGAGTAGTACCCAGCACGATATGCCCCGGCTCCTAGCCGGGGCCTTCCGGGCCACACCAGCGCACTACCTAGAGGCCGAGCTTCAAATCCCGCCCCTTCATCTATACATGACCTACCGCAGCGAACGCTCCCTTGCGCGGTTCAAGAATAACGAGACCCTTGCGAGGGTCCGTGCTGCGTCCGCCACGGTGGCGGGCCTCCAGCGGCTCCCTCGTCGCCAGCACTACCGTCGTCGAAGACTGCCACCGTCAGTACAGTCGCGACCTTCTCGGGGCCGGACCGGCCCCCGATCGCAAATCCCTCTCCAAGCACCTGGACAAGCGCTGGCAGCAGCACTGGCTGCACCAGGAGTCCGCACGGCTCTCCCGCCGGAGCAGCGCACAAGGCCACCGACCGTCGAACTGCTCAGAGCTCCCGCCTCGGCTCCGCACTGGCCGCCTGTCGGCGCCCTACTGGGGAGGGAACACGCCGAAACACATCTCCTCCTTGGCGCTGCAGATGAGGACTGGAAAGATTAGTCTAAACGACTTCTTGTTTAGCCGGCGCGTACCCGACCTAGCGTCGCCCCTATGCTGTTGCGGATCCGGGCGGGAGACCGTGTTCCATATGATCCTACACTGCGAACTCTACGACCGTCCGTCGCTGTCGACCGAGGCGGCCGTTCGCCGGGCCGTCGACGAACCCGAAAATGCCGCGCGATTAGCGCGATGGTTACTAGACACAGGCCGAATCGGCTACCTCACGGCAGCGCACCGGGCCCACGATGGCCGACCTGGACAAGGAACGACTAACTGATATCACTATTTCCTTATTCGTTCTTTATAGCTTTTTTTACATGTATATTTGTTTCTCTTCTTGTATTACTAACCTTTGTCTCCTACTATCCGGTCCAGTGTCGTCTCCGGCCTGGACCCTCCACGACACCGGCACGGACCCACCGCGGCCAACCCAAATATAGGGTTTTTCTTTGTTTTTCCCCTATACTATACATAGTTAGAGCTAGATAAGCTAGATAGCTTCTATTAGCCTAATAATAATAATAATATGCTATCTATAATTGAAAATAATCAAGACTACTAGGCTCAAATACAGTCTACTCGTTTTACACCGTGTTTTTGATTTGTCGGTTTCTACCAGCTAGTGTTTCAAATTTGGAACATAGCATGGTTTACTAACCAAAAGTTGCGTAGCGACGATAATTAAAAATACATTAGTCTTTAAATAAACTAAATTTTAGTGTCACGAGAAAAGCTAAAATAAAAGAATTAGCATGGCATGATAACTCTACGATCTCATGTGGTAGCTGTAATGACTTCGTGCAAATGTTATTCCACCCCTCGACCATATACTATATTTCATTTTACAAAAGAGAGATGTTAATATTGCTGTTGTAAGAAGAATAAAAATGGTCCCCATATATTTACATCTCTTCATGGCAGCCATTGCGATAGCGCAAATGTCAGCATTTGATGCGAGAAACTTGGTTGCACAAGGCATCCAGCCGATGGTCTGGGAAGACAAACTTATGGTGGTGTATAATCTATGCAAATCTCCGCTTCATATCATGAGGATCGGATCGAAGATTGAAAAACTGCCGACAATTCCCGCTGAAAAGTCCGATGTGAAGCACCAGCTTATCAACGACCCGGGCTCAAGCGCGATTGAATACCGATTCTCATTATCAGAGAAGAATCTGCACTATGGAGCTGGAACGGTGCAACTTTTATACAATCTCAATTACACTGATAATAGTCTAGCGATTGAAAGTCAATCCAACACCATGTTCCGAAGTCCGTTCCCTGGTGGCCAGGATTACACCCATAACGTCGCCATCTCTCTCGACTGAGTGCGAGGATTCCTACGATGCCTATGTTGATTTCGGACGCAACACTAAGTTTTCACGCCAATGTCCTACGAAGTTGAAAACACATGTTGCCATGTGGGTCTTTTTCTGTCTAGAAAAATAATGGCTGTATTTTAAAAATATTTTCCTTTCCTGTATGCCAACTGTTCGAACTCGGGCCTGCATTTCGATTATCAAAGTGGGTGCCTCAGGCGTCAGCTGTTACTGCTAGCTTGTTGCACTAGCTCGATCGTATTCAGCAGGCTAGGCGGTACACAACCACCGGTCATAACGTAGAACTATCCAAAACACACTCGGGGCATCTTGGTCGCCTATTAAAATATTATTGCCGAACAAATACTCGTGACCGTTATCACTCTTTAACAACATGACGTTAATTGGGATTGAGAAAGGCACCGCTTGCGTTGACAGTCTTGTCACCATGACCAAGTCAAGAGATGACATGCCAGACAAGTTGAGCTCAGAGCAGGAACATTCTCTGCGTATCCTGCAAAAGGCTATGTTCTTTATCGATTCTTTATCGTTGACATCGCTCGCCGAACCAAGACTAGCCGATTTAAATGTGCGGCAACGAAATCTACTAGGCTATTTTGAACACGAAATGTCAAGCTCCGTCTCGATCCACGCCGCGGTTCAGCGCGAACTCTGCCGTGTAGTTCTTCCAATGGCTCTTGACAACCCGCAGATTCTTGCTGCAATTCTCTCCGTATCTTCAACATATAGAGTGTCGACTGGTCTAGAGCAAGGCGAAGACGATGCCACACAACTCCGGGTGGTGGCAATCCGTCAACTAAATGACAGTTTAAGTGGCGCAGATGAGAACAGGCTTATGGCAGCATTTGCAACAAGCCTGATTTTATCTCTGGGTGACATTTTTTCACCAACACGTACAGAAAATTGGCGAATATTCCTGCGCGGTGCAATTGTCTTACGAGAGCATCTTATCAACCAGCCTCCCACCTCGGAGCTAGAATTTTTGAGAAGACTGTGCCTATCGCTTCGGCTAATGGCAGCTAGTGAGATGAGCAGCATAGATATGGGTAAGGAGACAGCAAAAATCGCACCACCAGGATACATCTGCGACCTCGCTGGCTTTTCACCTTCCCTTGGGTCAATTCTCGAGCAAATTCAAGACTTTTGCCGCGAGTGCGACGCCCACCCAACCGCATTGCATGATCGCATTGGGCCATTGTATCAAACGTATGCACAGCTGGTCGACAAAATAAATCTGCTGTGTCGCCTACGCCTACGCGCACCCCTCTTTCGCCCAGAGGCTGCCAGGACGTTGACTGCCGAGATGAAACAAGACCTTTGGAACCTGGATGAAGCGTTCCACCACTCAGCGCTATTACAGCTGCATGCGCGTATGCATTCCGTGAGAACCCCTGTTACTCAAGCTATCCGTGCATCGGTATTGCGCATCATTGCATGTATTGGTTGTATGGACTTTACAAGGAAGCCGAATCCCGCTGTCAGTACCATTGGACCTCTGTATGAGGCTGGCAGAGCGGCTATAGTTCGAGAGGATCAAGAACAGGTGTTTGCGATTATACTGAGGATCCAAAAGACTTGTCCCGTTGCTAATTTTGCAAGGCTTGTTAGTATATTGCCGTTAATATGGGGATGGGAGTAATTTCATATTAGTAAATATTGTGTATTTTAAGATGTATAACGTGGTTCACGGGCGAGCGCCGCACTTCGTGTCATTTTTAATTGATCAACTTTAAACAATAATTCCACAACTAACAGTGATAGGAAAAGCCTCAAATGAAGCTAATGTTATTTCAGCTAGACAAGCTTTAGAGCATGATCCAAAAGTATCTATTCGAGAAGCTGCTCGAATCTACAACAGCTCCGATCGAACACTCCGCCGCCGACGCAACAAAATCCCTTGCCGAGCCGATACAACATCCAAATCTCGAAGATTGACAAATGAAGAGGAAAATAATCTAATAGGATATATTCTTGACTTCGATTCCCGAGCTCAGCCTCCTCGCTTGCGCGACGTTGAAGCTATGGCCAATCGCTTATTGGAGCTACGTCACGACATTCTAGTTGGAAGGAACTGGGTTGCAAGTTTCACCAGACGACAACCCGAAGTCGTCATGCGTTTATCACGTCAAATCAACTATTAAAGAGTTCAATGCGAAGATCCAGATAAATATCGAGCCTGTTTTGAGCTTGTGAAGAACACAATCGCGAAACATGGTATATCCGAAGCGGATATTTACAACTTTGACGAGACTGGCTTTGTAATGGGCATCATTTCATCGGAAATGGTTGTAACGAGCTCAGAAAGATCTCAAAAGGGGCGAAAAGCATAACAAGGAAATAAACAATGGGCAACTTTAATTGAATGCATCAGTGCAGGTGGCTACGTGATTCCACCTTTCGTCATCATCGCGGGCGAAACCTACCTCTCGTCTTGGTACGAAAATAGCCCATTGCCCAGCAATTGGGCGATTGGTGTTACTGAAAATGGCTGGAATACGAATGAGAGATACTTAGATTGGCTCTATCATTTTCAAAAGTATACAATTAAGCAAAAAAAGGAAAATATCGGCTTCTAATTCTTGATGGACACGAAAGCCACCAATCGACAGATTTTCAGCTATATTGCCAGCAAAACAATATAATTACATTATTTATGCCGTCCCATACGTCATATAAGCTTCAACCGCTCGATGTGGCCTGTTTTGGACCTCTAAAATGAGCATATGGTAATGCAATTAGTGATTTTATGCGCGTATACGTCACCCATATTACCAACGAAGAATTCTTCCCAGCTCTTTACGCAGCATACAAGGCTGCTATGACTGAATCAAATATACTGGGAGGTTTTCAAGGCGCTGGGCTTGCCCCATTCAATCCAGAATATGTGATTTCACAATTGGATACGAAATTCTTAACACCCTCGCCTCCTGGATCATCAAATGGGCTCGAGCTACCTTGGCTTCCCAAAACACCTAGCAACACAACCGAAGCTCTATCGCAAACAGAATATATTGAAAAAAGAATCCGAAGCCATAGGAGCAGCTGCCCAGCCGAAATTATTGAAAGTCTTAATCAAATGGCGAAGAGTATATCAAAGGCTATGCGACGGATGAAATCAAACACCTTCGAGAGGCTAATAACCGACTTTCACGCCGGAAACGCGTCACAAAACGACAACTACAGAGTGTAACAACCCTTACAGTAGATTCTGGCAAAAATCTAGCCTCCCAAACGCCTTCTAAGGTAAAAAGAGAACGCGACGAAGTTGTAAGTACAGGTCGACGGAAGCGAGTGGAAACACGGCGCAGACGCTGTGGAAAATGCGGCGAAATAGGTCATAATTCCAGAACATGCGAAAGAGAAGTGGAAGCCATTTCCTTAGATAGTTCAAAATAGATTTTAATTTTTCAATAATGTTTGGGGGTGATGCAGTAGTTTTTATAGGTTAAGGTCGGGAAGGGTGCGTCGCTCACCCGTGAACCACGTTATACTAGTCAACTATTAGCCTCACTGCTTGAGATGCCATATTCCAGGCGATTAGGTACTCTGTTGCCAGGCGATACAAGAACCTTGCTGCTTCGCGATATCTAGTGACCTTGAGCATCATCTTGAGGAAATTCTTTCGTTAACTCGGTCCTATGCCCGGGTTTGGAATTGACCCTAACATCTTCGATATAGAAGGGACCTGGGAGAGCGCAAAGTTCTTGTCTTAGTTAACCTGTAATGAATGTGACAACTGCTGATGTAGTAATGAATATAGTATACTATAACTTTATAACAGTAGCATATTAATCGATGAAAATCATACTTTCCCGGTGAAGAATCTGCTGATATTTTAAACAATTGTAATGAGAAATAACTCGTCCATGCCTTGACTGCTTCGACTAGCGGCGCGACCCTCTCTTGTTGTAGTTTGGCGGATGGCCCGAGTCACCAATATGACGGGTAATTTACGCTGCATTGTTCACAATCCAAATGACATTTAGCATAATACAATAGCCAGAGAGATGCATCAGGCCATTAATTTATCTCTGCCAGATCAGAATCCAATTTATTTCACTGTAAGAGCTCGCTGGCTGTCGTAATCACGTGATATGAATTTAATCATGGCGTGTCTCCTCTCCAGCAACGCCCAATTTGCTACCTGAAACCTGTTCATTTAGTACGGCGAAGGTGAACAGCTCATACACTCTCAATACTTTATATTCCCTCAGTATATCCGTACATTGACTGACGCGATGTCATGGCTATTTGCAGCCATCGGCTGTCTTGCCGCAGCTCTCATCGGTTACCAGGTGATGGAAGCCCGTCGACTGCAGCACATTCCTGGCCCCAGGCTTGCACCTTGGACGAATTTTTGGCTCGTTTACAGTCAACTCACTGGCCGTATACACCTAATTCTTCACCAACTCATTGAACAGCATGGTAAATTCTCATGTATACCCACTGCAAACCTCTGTACTCACGCTGACCGAATAGGGCCTGTTGCAAGAATTGCTCCAAAATGGGTTGTGTGCGGCGACCCTACCGAGATCCGACGTATCTGGGCTGCAAGATCTCCATGGATAAGAGGCGAATGGTACAGGGGTATGCGGATTGACCCGTACCGGGATAGCTCATTCTCCACTCGGAGTGACGATTTACATAGCGCGATCCGGCAAAAGCTTCTCCCAGGTTACAGCGGTCATGATGTCGACAACGTTCATGGGCTCATCGATGAGCAGGTCAAGCGGTTTGTCGACCTTATAGATACTTACCTTAACACCAGCGGTGGCTCACGTGTCATAGACATGGCTCAGAAGGTGCAGTACTTTGCTCTCGATACGATTTCATCTCTCGCATTTGGAGATTCGTTTGGATTTCTA
The DNA here is from genome assembly GCA_000825705.1 of [Torrubiella] hemipterigena. NCBI lineage: Eukaryota > Fungi > Ascomycota > Sordariomycetes > Hypocreales > Clavicipitaceae > [Torrubiella] hemipterigena. The sequence continues at coordinate 2,529,656 of CDHN01000005.1, forward strand.
AAGCAAGACGAGGACAAGTTTCGCTACATTGAAACGACGGGGCAAACTGTCTACATCCTTGTTGCAACAACGCTGATACCTGGCATGGTCCGCACGATGCAATCACCATACCTTAAATGGCTGGCACCGAGCGTGAAAGATATGGCCGGCATTGGCGACGTAATACGGTTTGCTGAGAGGGCTGTTGGGCAACGGTTCGGAGCCAATGCAATGATTCAACGTGATATGTTAGGTTCTTTTGTCAAACACGGACTGGGGCAAAAGGACGCTGAGGCTGAGGCACTTGTGCAGATTATTGCTGGCTCAGAGACCACTGCGACGGCCATTCAAGCAACCATCTTACACATTATTACCACCCCTCGTGTCTACCGACGACTGCAGGATGAAATCGACGAGGCAATCACAGCTGGCCGCATATCATCCCCCATCACCAATGACGAGGCAGAGAACTTTAAGTACTTGAAGGCGATTATTTTAGAGGGCATTCGCATATTTCCACCTGCTGCAGCGCTGTATCCCAAGGTATCTCACAAGGACCAAGTAATATGCGGAGTACACATCCCCGCGGGTACTAATGTTTCATGGTCGCCATGGAGTATCATGCGCAACGTGGCCATCTTTGGCAAAGATGCCGCTTTATTCCGGCCTGAGCGGTGGATGGAGGATAATAGGCCTAAGGATATGGAACGAACTGTCATGATGGCGTTTGCCATGGGAAGTCGTTGGGAGTGCCTCGGGAAGAATATTGCCATGGTTGAGCTTAACAAAATCTTTGTTGAGGTAAGTATTACTATTAGATGGACATTTCAAGCACGTTGGAAGTAGTACTGATATTTAATAGTTGTTTAGGCGATTTGAATTCACGTTGGCTAATCCGGTGAAGCCATGGAACTCGTTCAATGCAGGGATGTTCGCGCAGAGTGATCTTAATATCCTAGTTAGTAGAAGGGAGTCGCAGAAATCTAATGCATGACTGGGTAGCTGTATTCTTCTTGCATATACTTTAGCTAACTTAAACTTAATCTTTTGTTATAAAATTACTGTAACGAAGTCGCTTGCACTACGTAGGGCTCTATCCTATGTAGTAGAATAGTGGCGGTATAAGTGGACTAAGTCCAAGAGTAGTAGTAATAAAGAGTTGGTTAAGCGGTCGTTGAGGGGTTATCCTCAATTATCAAGTAATTGCTTAGATTGATCACTGAAGATCTGAACTATCCTAAAGGCTAACTAACTATCTACTTATGTAACGGTATCAACTGAGTATATTGACAACTAGCTGAGCGACTACTACGAGTATCCGAAGATGAAGAAGGAAGGATCGAAAAGGGGCTATTCCAGCTAGCTGGAATAGCCCCTTATATAACTTACATGGGTCCCTTGCCTAGATGGTATCACGACCTGCTGGATCGCTCTATAGTCTATCGGTCACAACACTTACGACAGTTATAATGTCGAAATAGTTGCTACGCAACGTGTTCGCTTGCTAACTAGCCAATAGAGAAGTTTCAACAACAAGTGTTTGCCAGCTGGCAAAGGAAAGCCGCCAGCTGGCAGAACCACAACAACCTTGTATATAAATAGAGAAGTGAACTGTGGAAGGAGGAAAGGGATTTGTCCTCCTTTAAGTTTGTTGTCTTTTTTCTATCTCATATATAGAACAGTCAACAATAGCATCACGTTTAGCGAACTTTTCTCGTACTACCTAGACAGCTACGTGACAAGATCAGCATGCCTACCCTACAGTATCTGAGGATCATTAACGCCAACGTCCACGGCACTAATACTCGTTCTTAGCATATTTCAAGGCTATGCGTAGAGTTAAATATACTAATACAGACATCTAGTCTTATGCAGAAGCGTCCTACGGGCCTTGAGATCAACAGGCGCTACTGGATCTCTAGCTTGGTGTGTCCTCGCTCAATAGATGGGTAGAGTATCTAGTTGCTAGAGAGAGCCCATATATTTACATGAAAAATTGACAATGATTGTCCCTAAGCAACTCATATCTACGCGTCGTCCTCGTTGACCCAGCCGTGGGACCTCCTGATTTGAACCGTGCGCAGGTTCTTCGCCATCTGATCCCATCCATCAGCCACCTCCTTCTTCAAAACCCTCGCAATATTTCGTTTAGTGTAGTAACTTCCCGACTGAATCTCGGCGTTATCCAAAGCATAGCGCAAGTCCACCCAGAGTCCCGGGGGCCTAGGTAAAATAGTAGTCAGCCCGTACCAGCTAGAAACGCTCAGCTCACCCACGCTGCGAGCCAACACGCGAAGATACATAAAGTATATAGAGTCGCTGCTATGACTCATACCACAGAGCTTTTCGTCTAACCTATCCTTCAGCTGGTGGCAGGCATACATGCCCCGAGCAAGCAAGTCTTCGTCGTTTTCAAGCACGTCGTTATCCTTGCAATCTGTGCTGTAGTCCTCAAACACTTCTCGGCCGAACTGCACGTAACCCGCTTTGAAGAACTGGCTTTCTTTCAAAGGATCTGGTACTGTTGTAGTGATAATTCTGCCACTGGCTTCGTACTCGTGCTTGTCATAGAAAATGTGCAGCTCGTCGGTGACATACTTGCTCGAAGGAACAAGGTGGGCATCAATGACGTTAGCCTGAGGATCTCGAGGAGCCGAAATGCAGCTGAATGCGTATATCGAAATGGCCATCATAATATTCCGGATCGCAGGAGAGTGATGTGAATACGAAACCCCCGCGGTGTATCGTGCTGCCTCGACCCATTCGTCAGGAACGGCGACAGACCCTGGACGAACAATGCGCAAGTGGATGGTGAGAAGCTTGAGGTGTTGTGGCTGATAAGGGAAGGTTCTCCAATATGGAAAAACGCCGATATCCTTGACAATCAGGACGTCTAGAACAAACGGGATGTCAACTTTGCCTGATTTCAGCTCTTGCTCTATCGCGAGATCTACCTCGCTTTGAAGCTGGCGGTTGGCGGCTCGCAGGCCGTTGCCGTGGAGGTATTGGTTTCTGCGCTGTGGGACGTAAAAGTTGGTTGCCTTGGGAAAGTCCTTGTCAAAGCAGTTGCGTAGACGTACGCTGTTGTCTATGAGCTCTTGGTTGAAGCATGGAGCGCTGCTGCGTCCGCAACAGATGACAAGGACGATGATGGCGCGCCGAAGCTCCCCCGGAAGCTGGAGAAGTCTGCTTGCTTCGGCATCTAGAGACATTTATTTAAACTGCACTGTCGATGGCAAGGACTGACGTTGGATAGGCTAAAGAGAACAGGTCATGTGTGTGTGTGTGAGAGAGAGAGCGTTGTGCGGGGGCGCTACGTAGCCAGTCTCCTTATGGGTAGCCACGTGAGCGGCAACATTGATCACGGCACGTCTGTGCTCTGTTTAGTGCAGCAAGTATATTATAAGGTGTATTCTCAGTGCAGGTTGATGACGTAAATTTTAGGGAATATTAATACGTATTTTTCCAACTTGGGACGGCTGTGCTGTGGGCAGCTACAAGGTGCTGGTCGCTCACTTACACGACGATACGGCAGGCTTGCTACTCTAGACCCTAGACGCTTATATCTATTCGCTGAAAGAATGGGTAAAAAGAGAACGCATGCAAGCTCTCCGGGGAAAGCGATTGTCGCTTTTACTGCTAAAAACTATGCCTACAGCTATTGACTATCTTCCACATGTCTTGCCCATGAAGCCTTGAAACTTATCATCGAGCTTCTTGATAGTAGCACCCGACTTTTCAATCAAGTCTTCTGAGATTCCCTTTCGAGCAGCCGCAGCGTCCTTGAAGCCCTTGGCGTCCTTGAGCGATGAGCCGTCCATGACGATACCCAGGACGTCCATGAAGGCGTTAGTGTTGTGTCGCAGCGCGGGTTGCTCGGGCAGATGTCCTCCTCATCGTCGCAGATGAGAATCTCTGGGTCGCTTTCGTCGCCCCAGACGGCCAAAGCGCTCCAGAATGGATGTGAGTTAGCCTGCATATTGCTCTTGGCTGCTTCAATGACGCTCTTAGAGTCGCTGATCATCTCGACTGTGCCTATAGTCAGTAGGGTGGTAAAGGTCTCTATTTATTCTAGCAAAGTTAGGGTGGTAAAGGTCTCTATTTATTCTAGCAAAGTTATACTACTCTAAATAACTACCAAAAGTACAGGTAAAGTAAGTAAAGAAAGAAAAAGAAAGAAAGTTGAGAAGTTAAAAGACTGTTGAAGTGTTTTAGAGTCTTGGAGACTTGGGTAGAGTGGTTTGCTGTTAAGAGCGATATTGTAGCCTTGATAGTATTATAGTAGTGGTACTCTTCGGTTTTATATGTTGCGTGGTCTGTTTAGTGCTGTTGTTTTGGAGCGGTTTTTCGGGTTTCTTTGAGCCGTTTATTGAGGTTGTTAGTTGGCGATCGATATAGCTGCTATCATGCGGGCTCGATTTAGTATAAGACCAATCGTTGTGTCGAGATAGTTAGCAGCGTAAGGGCTTAGAAGCGCTTGCAAGCCTTTGTACGTTTGCGCTGTCTCCTTTTCCATCAAGCCGCCAGCTAAGAAGATAAGCGGTTTGAAGAACGTACCAAGGCAGCTATATTTGAGCTGTTTTGCCTTGTAGGCCTCGGCGAGCGTGTTCTGGAGCTTGTCTTTCGCTGACGCTTTGTTGACTGCCACGACTTGGATGTCGTAGTAGTATTTGCTCGAGCCGAGCGTAATAGCGAAGTCGACGTGCTCGTTGACTCCTGGGATGGCTACCTCTGGAGCGACTTCAAGATCTTCCCGGCAAGTAAGTGTTTTAGTAATAGCTCGGTTGATCTGGTCGTGGCGTGCTTGGTAGCGTCTTTGGGCGGCTTTGTATGTATCTTGGTGGTTGATGGCGGTACGTGCAGCGCAGTGTGTACAGGGTAAGTCTAGTGGCTTTATAGGTATTAAGAGCCTGTTTCGGAGTCCCTCGGTGATTTCAGCGTCGGTGAACATGGTGTTGGGACTTGTTGGTAGAACCTCGATCCAGCGACGACCCAGGTAGCTTGCGTTTTCGGCGAGAGCATTGCGCTCGAGTTCGGAGATTAAGTCGAGGCTCTTGAGCTGTTCTGTATAGAAGCTCTTAAGCACGCTTTGCGCTGTTTCGGCCGGGTGGGCGGGTTCGACTAGTAGTAGTATAGTAGGTGTTGTCTTACCATGTAGAATGAACTATATAGTAGTAGTATTAGCGTCGCGAGCGGCTATATAGAGCTATTTTGCTACTTTCGCATGTAATATAAGTCCGAGTCCACCTTGGCGGGCTGGGATACTAATTAAGGCAGCATGCTCTATATTGATTGGCTGGAGTCGACGAGACGCGATGTGGCCTAGTGCGGCGATTGTAGCGGCGTCGGCTTGTTGCCATAGTTCTATAAGCCCGCGCGGGGCGAGCTGGCGGAGCAAGTGGCGTAGCAGGTGGTTAATGCTACCTTTAAGTAGCAGTAATGCATGCTGTTTGGGCAGCGTGCGTAGAGTGAGAAGGATAGAGTTATACTTGTCGATCTTCTTCTCGAGGAACGTTTTTCGAGCAGCTCGTGGCCCCACAAACGAGCCTAGCACCGGCAGGCCTGTAGTTCGAAGGTCTTCGATCTTGTGTTCCTTGGTTTTACGTATGTTGAGTTCAAGGTTGTGTTCGGTGAAGGTTTCTAGGAGTACTGGTTTGATTTCCGGATCTTTACGCGAACCAAGTACATAGAGGTCGTCCAGGTAAGCGAAAATGCGGGAGTTTAGCAGCTTTCTTTGGAGCGCTTCGATAGTTGGGCGCTACGAGAGCGAGTAGAGCAGACTAGCGAGTGGATCGCCTTAGCGTACACCTTGCGCAGAGGCTAGAGCTGTGCCGTCTGAGAGTACAAGCAGCGCCGGGTGGTTGAGTGCCCAGGCAGAGGCTTGTAGCAGCGTGGGCGCATGGTTGAGGACTGCTGTTGCGATAGTTGTACGGTCGCGGTTATTGAAGGCGTTGCTTTCATCGGCCGAGGTGATAGTGTCGAACTCGGTAGAGTCGCTCATAATGACGCTTTGGAGCGCAAAGATGGCGGGTTCGACGCCGCCGGGGGAGCTGACGCCGAGCTGGTTCGGGAGTAGCATCTCGGGGCGGAAGAGCGTGGCAACAACAGCTTTCATGGCGATTCTATAGATCATGTCACCGATAGCGATAGGGCGGATACCGCCATCGTCTTTTTCCAGCGCGATGAGGCGTGATGCTGTAAGGAGGTGCGAGCCTTTCGCTGTAGCTAGTCGGATGCCCTCTGCAATATGGCGGATCATAGCAAGCACGCCGGTGCGCGTAGAGCCGTCTGTTTCGTCTGCTGTCGCAATGTCGAGAAGCGAGCGCGTCCAACCGCTGAGACCAGGGGCCTTTTCTTTACTGGTGGTACGGATCGCTGTGCGGATGGCATCGATCTTGATAGGCTGGCCTGCGTGTGGGCGGGCTCTAATCTGGAAGGGGTCTTTGGGGCCGATTGGGTGCTTCTGGCAGAGCTGTGCTTTGAGTTCTGGAGTGAGCTCTGCGAGAGGCGCCTGGTCGACGAGCGCTTGTGATTATAGGCCTTTTTCCGTACCGTTGGTTTGGGGGTAGAGTGAGCTTTTGCTCTATTAGCCAATCAAATCACTCCACTGCCCCCACTTCTGGACAANTCGGCCGAGGTGATAGTGTCGAACTCGGTAGAGTCGCTCATAATGACGCTTTGGAGCGCAAAGATGGCGGGTTCGACGCCGCCGGGGGAGCTGACACCGAGCTGGTTCGGGAGTAGCATCTCGGGGCGGAAGAGCGTGGCAATAACAGCTTTCATGGCGATTCTATAGATCATGTCACCGATAGCGATAGGGCGGATACCGCCATCGTCTTTTTCCAGCGCGATAAGGCGTGATGCTGTAAGGAGGTGCGAGCCTAGGTATTATTCCCTGTTGGTTTGACCTGAATTCCCCATACAAAACGGGCTAAGTGGTCCGAGCTTTCATGTCAAACCAATTCATGTCAGACCAACGCGTTGATTGGCTGGAGGATGTTTTGGATCCACTTGCCCAATTAGGTTGGGTTAAGGGTTACCATACGTTAAAGGGTTATTAGATGGCGTTAGGGTTCATAGATGCATGGTAGGTACGATACGGCCGGCAGGGGTTACGCGCTTCCCATAAGATTCGCGTCGTGCATCGTGATGTGACTGTATTGTAGTTGTAGTTTGCAATTGAAGCAATACACAGATGGAATCAATGCCGAAGAAATGATTCCGCAGATAAAATACGACGAGCAGTTCAGAGTCATCATCTGCGATAGATGCAAATTTGTTATTCTACCAGGCAAAGCAGCTGAAACCCATTTTCGGAGCCATGGTTTCAAAGGGCAAGAGTTAGTAGAACGGCTACACTACATTGAGGTTCTGGCACCATCTATTGATTGTAACCCAGAGCGGCGAGCGGATGGCAGCAAAAAGCATCCACTACTCATAGATCATAGCGGTTTCAGCTGTACGCAGTGCCGCTTCTTGACAACCAGTCCGTTCAACACTGCAAGACATTGGCGCCAAGCAAAGCATCAAGGTAGCAGCACATTCGTGCAAGTCAAGCTGCAGAGCTGGCGAGCAAAGAAAGAGGCAGACTACTGGATTGTGGCTGATGAAACTGATGGACAAGCAGCCGCTACAGATATGCAGCCAGCAGATGATGCACTCAGCCAGATTGTCAGCCAAGCCAGCCAGCAAATCAGGGGAGAGACCAAAGCACGGCTCGAGATTGGAGATGGACAAACAGGGCTGGATCACGATTCGACATGGGTGAAAGAAATGAAGTGGGCCATGCATTTCGTTGGCAAGAACTTGGTGGAGATCTACGATGCGGCCCACCAGCCGGGACTTACATCACTACTAGAGACGATTACACCGGAGAGCACGCAGGATGAGAGAGACTACGCTCGCCATGTTGCGCTGCTGTACGAGAGCTTTGACCGTGAGGTTGACCGATGCAGCTGGCGCGTGGACAGCGTACCGAAAGAGACATTACAGTGTTTAGGCGGCATCACGAAAGGCCAGCCATCAGGAAATCCGTTTACAGTTCAGAAGCAAGACAGAAGCTGCAACAAGTATCTTACCGTCGCACGCCGATATCTGGCTTTCTGCTGGCGTGCGTATAGCATGGGTCGTACGAGCGCAAAGGAGAAGCTGGGCATGGTATTTACCGACGAGCAGTGGGGTCTTATGGTTGACATAGCGCTGGAGCTGGAAAACGACGAGCTGCGGATTCGTGGCGCAAGTAATATTGTCCACAGCAGCGACTATAAGGCATCTGATGATAGTGGCATCTTCGACGTCGACGACAACTACAGCGACGTGGGCTCGGACGATGGGCAAGATCGAACAGATAGAGCTGGTGAGCTGCCACCGCTCGAAACGCTAGGGCTGGACCAAGTAGTGTTCCGGTTTATGGCTGCATCGATTAAGACTAAGGTTGCAGGCGCCATGTACCGGAACTCGCTGCTGTGCTTTTGCGCCGCTGCGGGTGTACGCAAGCAGCCGCTCGGATACTACGAAGTATACTTATATACTGCTGTTCTTGCTGCTCTGCAGTGGACTATGCGGATCTTCTTTCTCGAGTTGTGCTTCCAAGATGAGCTGCGCGACGTGGATAGCATTACTTATGATGCTATGGAGGCATTCCGGCTGCAGCATGAAGAGTAGATGTGTCTTGGCACATACACTGTAATGAATCGCATCATAAACTGGATGGCATACGGCAAGGGCCATCGCAACAAAACTGGCGGGGCGCCAACCGTGCACTGGAGCGAAGACGAACAAGTACTGCACCATAGCGGCGAGCGGCTTGTTATGCATGACTTCCAGGCCGCAGCGTGTTAACTGATGCTTGATGCTGAGAAGGCTATGGACGAGCTATTTGCAAGAGGCTAGGGTCATATAAAGAGCGAGATCGACATGCTTCGCATAGTGGATAGCATGATCAGCGTCGGAGCTGGAAAGTCGTTTGTTGACCATGAGAAGAACCAGTGGCTTCAACCAGGGCCAGAGAAGGTTGTCTACGCTATGCAGAAAGCTATCTTTGACAAGACAACATGCACATGGAAGTAAAAGGGCGTGCTGAAGTGGCTGAGGCAACTGCGATAGTTCCGTGAGCTGCTTATGATCATCGTGCACGTCTGGAGCGGGCAGCCAGGTCGGGGACCCGAGATTACAACAATGCGCCACTGCGACGGCTAGCAGGTGCTGCGAAACGTGTTCATCTATGATGGCCAAGTTATGATTGTAACGGATCGCGACAAGATGAAGGCAATCCGGGATCTTGGCCGCAAGGTAGCAAGGTTTCTGCCGGATGATGCTAGCCGGATGATGGTCGCGTACATTGCATGGCTACTACCAGCCGAGCTGCTACTGACAAGAGTCTGTGGTCTGAAAGAGCCAGTACTAAAGGTTTATGAGTTTATGTGGCGGCATAGGGCATTGTCAGTGTGGGGGACGGATCGTCTGAGCTCTGTAATGATACTTCATATGCAGAGACATATCAAGATGCGCATGGGCGTAGCCAGATATCGGCCCATAGCCATTGAGATGGGGCGTCGGATTCGCGGGCTCGTTATGAAGCAGGTTGAAGGATTAGCCGGCGAGAACGACGAGGAAGGCGTGGAAATAGACGAGATGACGGGCGATGTTATTGACGTTGGCGGGAGCTGGAATATTGTATGGGATCTGTAATCAACACACGGCACCAAAATGGCACGCATGGGCTATGCAGTACATGTAGGGTTAGGGTTAGTAGGGTTAGTAGGGTGGTAAAGGTCTCTATTTATTCTAGCAAAGTTATACTACTCTAAATAACTACCCAAAGTACAAGTAAAGTAAGTAAAGAAAGAAAAAAG